>JAJPUD010006564.1:12483-87266 GCA_023553655.1 Myrmecobius fasciatus
ATGTTTCAAACCACCTCCAATTGTTCATTGAAGAAAGCCATATACACCCAGAGAGAGGGATGCGAAATGTGGACCACAACATAACATTCTCCTACTCCTTGATTGAGGTTTGCTTACATTGTGTTTCCTTTATCTGATATATCGTTTGTGTAGATAAGATTTTTCTTGCACAACAATGATAAGTTTGGAAATATGTATACATATATTCGATTTGCCAATATTTTAACATAATTAACATGTAGTGGATATCCTGCCATCTAGGGAAGGGGTGGGGAAGTTGGGGGGGAAAAATTTGTAACAGAAAGCTATGTAAGGGTTATTGTTGAAGAATTACCCACACATATGTTATGCAAATAAAATAAAATTTTAAAAAAAATGAAGAAAAAAAAATAATGGAGTCTACTGATTTCATGTTGGGAGGGGCTGAGGAAACACCAGTAGGGACTTGTGAGCTAGTGTTTAGGTGGCTGAATCCCCACAAGGTCACCAGAAATATCAGCAACTCTTTTCAGCAGTGAGGGGATTTAAGGCAATTCCAATAGACGTGGGATGGAAAGAGCCATCTCTATCCAGAGACAGAGGACTTAGGGAAACAAAATATGGAGCAAAGCATAGTTACTTTCACCTTTTTGTTGTTGTTTGTTTGCTTGGGTTTTTTTTCTTTTTCAGTTTTCCCCTTTTGATCTGATTTTTCTTGCACAGCGTGATAAATGTGGAAAGCCGTTTAGAAGAACTGTATATGTTTAAGCTATATTGGATTACTTGCTGTCCAGGGGAGGAGGGAGGAAGGGAAAAAAATTCTGAACACAAAGTATTGCAAGGATGAATGTGGGAAGCTATCTTTGCATGTATTTTGAAAATACTGATATGATTTATGAATACTAATATTTATGAAAAGCTAATATTATAGGAAGAAAGGAAGGAAGGAAGGAAGAGAAAGAGAAAGAAAGAAAGAAAAAGAAGGTGAGAGAGAGAAGGAGAAAGAAAGAAAAAGAGAGAAAGAGCAGCATTTCATAGGACCAGAGACAATAGGGAGTTGGGAAAGTTGAACCCCCAAGGAGCATTACATGCATGTTTTCTGCAAGGTTTCTTTTCCCCCAGGGGTGGTAGAGATAACAGAAAAGTTAGGATTTGATGTTCCAGGGCCACAGGGAATCATGGAGAGTTTTCAATCAGAGGAATAAAATAAGACAGAGTCAAAGGAAGCCTGGCTGGGTAGCTGTGAGGACAATAATAAGAGATGGTTGGGAAAGGAAGGCAGCTGGGGGGCACCGCAGTGGATAGAGTCAAGGAAGAGCTGCCTCAAATTCAGCCTCAGCCCTTGGCTGTGGGACCCCCGACAAGTCACTCCACCTGTCTGACTTCATCCACTGCCAAAGGAACAACTGAACAACAACAGGGAGAGGAGTCTGAAAATCTTTCAGAGGCTCAGTGAGGGAGTGTAAGCTAGTCAAGAGTTAGGGTTAGAATCAAGGTCTTCTAAGGCTTTAAAGCGTAAGAAGCTTGAGGCTACAATGGCAGACAGAAGACCAGAGCTCAGGTCCCAGATCTGCCAGTTACTATGCAAGTAACCCCATGTGAGCCAATTCCCCTTCTTTCATACAAAATCTATCCCCAGTCAGTCAGTCAATATTGACTATGTGTCAAGCACTGGGATACAAAAAAGTGAGAAAAACAGTCCCCGCCCTGGAAAAAGTCATACTCTAACCAGGTAGAAAACAGGTCAACAGCCACAAAAAACAGGATCTATACAGGATAGACTGGAAATAATCAACAGAGGGCAGGCATTTGCACTGAAGGGGATGGGGAAAGGCTTCCTGTAGATAACAAGGTTTTAGCTGGGACTTGACAGGAGCTAGTGAAGCCCAGAAGTGAAGATGAGAAGGGATGAGGGGCAGGCAGGAAAATCGCTCAGACTTAGGCTTATTGAATAGGATATTGCCATGGTCAAACCTGCCCTTTAGGAAGGTTAATTTGGAAGCTGAGTTGAAAGTAGGAAAAAAAAATTGGAAGCAGGAAGACTGACCAAAAAGGCTTCCTTAATGGTCCAGGTGGGAGTTGATCAGGAGCTGTATGAAGGCAGTAACAATATCAAAGGAAAAAATCAAGTGTTACAAGTGAACTCAATACATTTTGGACTCGATAGCATATTGATATGGGGGGGGGAAGAGAGCGGTAGGACATGCTGATAGAAAGTGAAGAATTGAAGATGAAGGCCTGGATGACTAGGTTCACTGGTGATAAAGGAATTACAAAGAGGGAGAGTTTGCGGGAGAAAGATGGTAAGTTCCGGTTGAGATATGTTGAATTTAATATCCTCACGGGCCATCCAATGTGAAGTGTCCAATAGGCAGTTAGAGATGCTAGTTAGGAAAGATTTTAGGAGCAGATAAGTTGATCTAGATGTAGAATTATCTACAGAAAAATGGTCATTAAATCCACAGGAGATACTGAGACCCCCAAGTGAAGTAGTCTATAGAGGGAGAAGAGGACCCAGAACAGAGCAGACACTTGTCGTTAGCAGATGTTACCTGGAGAAAGGTGCAGCAAAACACTTTGATAAGCTCAGATCCAAGGGGTAGGAGAACCAGGAGAAATCAGTAGCCTAAAAACTTAAGAGAAGAGAGAGTGCCCAGAAGGAGAGAGCAATCCAGTGCCCAAATCTACAGAGAGGTCAGAAAGAATGAAGATGGAGGAAAGGCCATTGGATTTGGCCATGGAGAGAGCAGCTTCGGTGGGACGTCAAAGTCAGAAGCCTGAAAGCAAATAACAGGAGACTGCCTTTGTGAGTTTATCTATGAAAGGGAAAAGAGCTACTGAACTAGGATCCCATGATCCTACTCTTTAACAGAGAATAATGATCCTTGTGCACAGGGTTGTAAAGTTCAAGTATGAGAGGATACAGGAAATTCTTTGGGCCTGCAAAACATTACAAAGGGTGAGCTGACACCAGGCCTATCAACTGAGGACTACCATGATTTATGTCTGAGAAGCTCACTCAGCAACAGAAAGTTGGCCAGTAGGGTGTGGTCAAATCCTTTTTGTTGTTGTTTTGGCTGGAGTCACCAAAATCATATATACTGTGGTTTGGGAAGGAATTATTTTTGTGACTGCACTGGTTTAAGGAGTTCCCAATGAAGAAGTTCCGATGGATACAGATGGGCACTGGCTGGCAGCCTATAATCTTAGAGAGTAGCCCAGGACCCCGAGAAGTTAAATGACTTATCTAGAGTGTACAGTATGTGTTAGAGTTTCCTGATTCCAGAATCATGGATTATTGTGAAGTAGGGAAACGGGAGCACAATCGTTATGACGTGTCCAACTTGGGCTGGTAATAAAGGATGAATGGGCTAGCTATTGACGGAGATGAAGTAATAAGACCTACAAAACGGTCAGCTGTGGGAGAGAGGGAAAGGGAAGGATCAAGAAGGATGCTGAGTTTTGTCCCCAAAGTGGGAAGATGCGGCCACCAGAAGTGGCCAAAATGGCTACCTAAACAGGAGGCAGAAACCCAATGCCAACTCCCATAAAAACCCTGAAGCTTGCGCCAGACCGGTGGCGGAAACCACAGTAAATTACTTCTATTCTAGAACTATAAAAGAGATCAGCCAGCAGCAGGAAGATGGGGGGACTGAGCAAAGGCAACCCCAATACAAACAAAGGCAAACAAGCCCCCAACGTAACTAAAGATGTGACAGCGATTGACATGCAAAGCTGTGTCCAGAGGTGGCAAGAGCAGAACCCAGATCTTGGAGGTCTTAGGGAGTGACAGCAAACAGCAACTGAGATCAACACGATGCTGACCAAAATACTCGGACTGTGGCGACAACCAAAGCTCAAGGGCTCTGAGATCCCTAACATTTCACTTTGAGACCGCAAGAAAAGAGTCCTAAAAATCCTTCAAGACACAGAGGGGTCTTCAGAAATCAAAGGTCAGCTCAAGAGACAGGAAATGAAGGAAAAGAAAAAGCAAAACCGGCCATCCAATCAAAAAAGGCAGCAAATAGCAGAACCTAACCCTGGAACAAAATTCCCAACCAAATTCAAGAACTAAAGCTGGAGAGATGAGTAAATAGAAAAAGATCCCAACCAATAAATATCCAATTCCATAACAACTGCAAAGAGTGACTTAAAAGAAAAAAAAATGGATTTTCCATAAATCCAGAAAATGCATTCCCATACATGAATGAAGACCTAGGGAAAATGAAGCAAGAGAGAAAAAAGATTTAATAAAAGCCTTGGAGGAAAGAATTCAAAGAAGAAGAAGTAACTTAGAAAAGAAAGTAGACAATTTTCCCCAAGAAATGGAATCCCTGGAAAGCAGACTAAACAGAAATTAGGGACTTCATCACACAGAAAAATTAGAACACAATCAAAGGATTAGAAAAAGGAGGTCAGTTTTTCTGTATCATTGGACCCTTTTGGAAGTCTAATAAAGCCTCTACACGCTTTCTCAGAATATTTTTAAATGCATAAAATAAAATATAGAGGGTTACAAATAAAACCAATACAGATGATATACAGTTATCAAAATATTTTTTAAAGAACTAGTTCACAAGACCCAGGTTAAGAACCCCTAAAATAGAAGAAAATGTAAGAAAGCTAATATTCTTTTAAAAACTGACCTGAAATGCAGGTCAAGGAGATATAAAAAGGAAGCCTCGGGCTTCCTAAAGACCATGATAATAAAAAGTCTGGACATTGTATTTAAAAAAAAATCATAAATGAGTACTGTCTAGATCTAGTAGAATGAAAAGGCAAAGTGAAGATAGAAATAAAAAATTCACGAATCGCTGCCTGAAATGAAGCCCCCAAAAGAAAAAAGTGCTGGGAACGACAAGGGCAAAATCCAGAGTTCCCATGTCAAATAAAAACTATTACACACATATCGAAAGAAGCAGTTCAAACACCAGGGAAGCATAGTCAGGTTTGCACAAGATCTGGCAGCTTTTACTAAAAATCAGAGGAGATCTTGGAATAATCTTTTGGAATGTTCAAAAGACAAAAGATATGGGATTACAACCAAGAATAACTTACCTTGCAAAGCTGAATATATGCTTCTCTGCTGGAGGAGAAGGAGGGTGGGGAAAGGATTTGTAGTGCAATAGAGAGCTTTCAAGTATTTATGATGGAAAGATCAGAGTTCCATGGATAGGAACTTCAAAAAACAGAGAAAAACTTAGAAAGGTAATTTGAGCAATCGGAAGGAGCTGTATGATTTAATGTGGAAGGGTTGCAGGGAGAATATTCACATTTCAAACTGAATGGGTTTTAAGGGTTTTGAGGGAAAGGAAAATAGAGGACTTTGGGGTTCTATTCTGAGGATTTAAAGAAGAGAAGAGCCAGTAACGTAGGAAAACACTAGTATAGAGAGGAAGAAAAGAGGGGTAGAACTTGCTATTTCTCGTCACTGGGGTATAGGAGAAGAATTTACAAATATGGAGGAAGAGAAGAGGGAAAGGGATATTATGTGAAATTGGCAAAAGAGGCTTGAATGCAAACATGAATGAAAGTGTACACACAAAATTTGGCGAAAGCATGCATACGCAAGTTAACAAGGAAACCAACCATGAGGCAGGGAGAGGCTAATTAAGAGGAAAGGTAGTAACAGGGAAGAAAGTCATAAGCAAAACAAACTTCCTGATCCCAAAGGAAAAGAAGGCTAAAAGAAGAGAAATTAAAAACAAACACACACACACACACACACAAAAACCAACCAGAAAATTCAGAGGTGTCTTCAACGGCTTCTTAGAGACAGCTAGGTGGCGCTGTGGATATAGTACTGGGCCTGGAGTAGGGAAGACCTGAGTTCAAAACTTTGGTTCAGACACTTATTGGCTGGGTGAGCGTGGGCAAGCCATTTCACCTCTGTTTCATTTTCCTTCACTATAAAATGGGGCCAATAATAGCACCCACCTCCCAGTGTTGCTGTGAGGATCAAATGAGATAAGATTCATAATGTGCTTAGCACACTGCCTGGCATGCAGTTAGTGTTTAATAAATTCTTGTTTTCTCTATTTCACCTTAGACAAGTGGGGAACGAACAAGTTGTGGTATATGAATGCAATGAAACATTAAAGCAGTCTATGAAATGACAAAAGAGAGTGTGTTGCAGAGAATTCTGGGTATTGTGAACTGGGACAGAGGGAAGTGAGAGAAACTAGGAGAACCATTTATTTGAGAACAACAATGCTAAAGAAGGCACCTTTGAAGACTTAAGTTCTCTGATCAATGCAGTGACCACCCAGGTCTCCAGAGTATCCATGATGAATCCTCCACATCCTAAGAGACAGAGGCTGCACTCAAGGTGCACAAAGAAAGAGTCACCTCCTTGGACATGGCCACTGGGTGGATGCTTTTTGCTTGACTATACTTATCTGTCACAAAGATGCTCGTTTTTTCCCCCTTTTCTTTTTCTTGATTAATTGGAAGAGATAGGAGAAGGAGAAGCAATAGTAATACCAAAAAAAGAGACCTATTGAAGCATTTTTTAAAAATCAGGACAGATTTTCAAGTCATGTATAGAATTTATTATATAATTTTTAAAAGGCAAGTGATATAAAATGGTGATTCATGTTTTCATATAGAATTCTATTTTGTGTGTGTGTGTGTGTGTGTGTGCATGTGTGTTCTATAGTGTGTGTGGAAGTGATCTCTTCTTTTGGCGCTTAAGTTCAGAACAATAACAAAAAAAAAACCCAATCAACCAAAACCCCCAAACCGGGAGGCCAGAAAAGGAGCTGGCAGAGATTGTGGAGAAAATGCACATCACCTCTTCAAAATGAGATATCCAGGTGTATCTGTGTTGATCATAAGAATATGTGGTTGCCAGGCAACCAGTCTGCCTGCCAGCTTCCAAGACAGCCCCAAGAGCTTTATTTCAGGCAGTTTGGGCAGAAATCTCTCCAATCTCTTCTCCATCTTTCCCTTGGGAGACAGTAAAGCCTTGGGAATCAGAAGGATGGAGGAGACAGGCATGTTTTACAGTTCCATTGTGTTTTTATTGGAGCTGATGAGAGCAGCAGGCAAGTGAGGAGATTCAAAAACCAATGATTAGTGGGCTTACTGAAGGTTAGCCTTCCTCTTAATGATGGAAAGGGCTTAATCTCATTCTAGTTGGCCATCAGAGCACCTAAGTTAAAGCCCCTGTTCAATTCAGCATAAAATCATTGGTCACTTTCAACAGAAGACTCCAAATGTCGGTTTATTGTGGTGGTTCTCCATCACTGCCAATAATTTATGTTTTCATTAATAAAAGATCTGGCCACAGAATTGCCCATGGGAGAAGAAGAAATTGGCAAAGACACACTATTGACACCTACTGGGGCCAAAATAAACCCCGGCACCCAGGGAGGGATGAAGCCAGGGCCAGGGTCGGGGTCAGAGTCACTGGCTGATGCTCTGCTTAAAGTGACTGCATGTATATGCAGGCTCTGGAGTGCTGGGAAGAACTACATCCTTGATCTTTCTGAGTCAGGAGTGAGAGTTGTATCTAGATGCTTTCTGGGTTGTGTTGACAAGTAGATTCAAAATGGTAGTTTTGGTAATTCCCATTTGGAGTGCTGAATGTTCTCAGAAAACACTTATCCCTGAGAATCAAGAGGCTGTTTTCTTCTTGGTTTAGTGGTAGTGATGACCGTATGAGGCAACAAAGGGATTTCTCTATTGAACCTCACTACCTTCCCCCCAAAACCGCATACATGCAAAAATGTGTGCACGTATACAAACACACATACACACACGTATATAAGAATATCCCAGTGACCTCTGGAGCAAAGAGTCGCCCAGTTATATCCAAGCAGTAATGATATTATTGAGTAATGACATTGGGACCTCTCACATAAATGACTGCCTCATGTTCCGAAATGTTTTCCCTTGGTAATACGCTGTAAGTGCTTGTATTTCTTCAAAGTATCTTCTATATTATGTAGCCTATTAACGCTACGTTAACAGGCGCTCTCCCGAGTTAGAAACACCCACTTTCTGAGTGTCCATACATTTCAGCAGCTCCCTTAGACATCGCAAACTCTATGTATGCAAAACAGAACATTACAACATCTCCTGAGCGTGTCCCCTTCTCTTCACACACACACAGCTACCACCTTGATACAAGGTCATCACCTTGTGCCCAGACTCATGCTGGTTCTTTCTCTGACTCAAGTCATATTCCCTTCTCCCATCTAGGCTCCAGCACCCTCAAGTATAGGGCTGACTCAATCGCTCTCCTACTCAACAAACTCTAGGAAAATGCTTCCAGAATCAAAGAGAAAATCCTTTCAGTCTGGCCCCTTCCTCCTACCTTTCTCCAAAAGAGCTCCGCTACGGCACTTTCACAGAACACTCCATTTTGTGACTCTGATGAGTGTCTTCTCTAGCTGTTCCTCTTGCTTGGAATGCTCTCCCTCCTGAACTCCATTTGGCTTTAGTTCATATCTCACCTTCCACAAAAAGCCTTTCTATGTTACCTCCTGGCCCCACTAGGGTGCTTCAGAGCATGAACACCATGGATAGCTTCTACGTACCTATATCTTTCTGCCTTTCTTTATCTCCCCAGCACAGTTACGGGTATTTAAAGCTCTTACTGAGTGCTTATTGACTGACTGGTTCTTCCTTTTCTCCACTACACTCTCCCTTTCACCTACAATCTATTCTTACTCTGGGGTATATGGAGGAATATGCCCCACCATTCCTGTTTTACCTCCTTTTTTCTTCCCCTTGGGGTGGGGGTGGGGGGGTAGGGCACATTCCCTGCTCCTCCCTTTTCCTTGGCCTTCTGGGACTCCCAGCTCAGTTAATTATGTCTCAGGTATTTTCTTTTTCCCATATGTCTCTGTAGTTCCTTCTCTCTCTCTCTGTCTCTCTGTCTCTCTGTCTCTCTCTCTCTGTCTCTCTGTCTCTCTCTCTCTCTCTCCTAGCTCTTGCCCAGTTACCACAGGAAAACCTCCCATTTCCTATTCTCTCTGCTCCAGGTGGCTAACTCATTTGCTAGCTAATCATGGCTGAAGAGCATTACTAATGCTAGTGATACACATGTCTGGAGCAGGGGAAAGGAAAGTCATTCATCTGAAGGGCAATTAGACAAAAATAAAGAAGCAGGGCCATCGACCTCCACAAGCCCCAGAAGTCCTGTGTGGCGCAGTCTCCGCCTGCCTCTTCCTCTCTTTTCCTCCTCCTCCTCCTCCTCCTCCTCAAATTACAGCAGTTTTTCCATAAGTCTTAGCACTCAGTTAAGTCGAGTAGCTTCCTATTCAGCTCTGTAAAGGTTGAATTCGTGGCATCCCAGCAAGACTTTTCCATTCTTTTCTTCCCAGTCTTTTTCATGGGAAATGGCCACTATTTTCAGTGACTCGAATTATTAAACATCGCGGGAGGCACAAAATTAAAAGGTGCAGATTCCCCAAGAGGGTTTGTCACTGTGTCAGAGGAGACCAGCACACTGTCCAAATTGAGAATGGTAAAATCCCCCTGATGCTCATGTATGGTGTCCTAATTGTATAGAGCCCCAGAACATTGTAGGGCCTCCTGGAAAAGATCTTCACTCACTCAGAAAGTTATTACTTGGTATTCCACAGATAATACCCAGTGGGCGAAGAGTGCCTATCGCTCAGATTTCAGCATATATTTGGATGGACACTTTTTTTTAACCTTTGCAAACAAAATTTTTTTTGTTCCCAATTTTTCCCCTCTTCCACCCACTCCCACCTTTAGATGACAGGTAGTCTAATACATGTTAAATATGTTGAATTATATAACAAAAGGATGGACACTTTTTTTTTTGCTTTTTGCTGAGGCAATTGGGGTTAAGTGACTTGCCCAGAGTCACACAGCTAGGGAATGTTAAGTGTCTGAGACCAGATTTGAACTCAGGTCCTCCTGACTTCAGGGCTGGTGCTCTATCCACTGAGCCACCTAGCTGCCCCAAGGATAGACACTCTTGAGAGACAAAAAGTACAGATGGAAAATGAGCTAGCCCCAAGGTTGAACTGGATGTCCCCTTTAGATCTTAAATTCAAATGTTCCTATTTTTCCTACATTCCCATTACTGTTGAAAGTACCACTATCCTATCAGTCTTCCCAGCTCACACTCTAGGTGCCATTTTCCACTTCTCACTATCTCTCATCCCATCCCAGGTCAGTTCATCTCATCTCCACAACATCTCTCGAATACGTCCCCTTCTCTCTTCTGACACTGCCACAGACTTCCTCACTTCATGCTATTATGGCAATAGGTAGCTGCTTGGTCAGTTAGTCTGTTGATAAACACTTATGAAGTACTTACTATTGTATGATGTATCACCATGCCCTAAAGGAACCCACTGTCTGATGGAAGAAAAGAACACATTAAATAAAAGAAGCTGAAAAAGATATGGGATAGAGGAAAGGGGGCCTGATGAAATACTACAGCCTGGTCAGAAATGATAAAGTGTTAGCCCTGTGCCCCCTCATTAAAGAGAAGCTCTAGGAGGAACTGGGGGATAACCCCCTCCTTCCCTGCCACACTCTCCAATCAGAAGAGGCTCAGGGCCAAGGGCACTGAGAAGATGCAGCTGGATGCAAATCTCCACCAGTGAATGATTAGTAGAGATATCATGATTTCTCAAAGCAGCAAATCAAATCAAAGATAGGTTTGGTTTTAAATGACTGGCCAATGGACTTCATCTCACCACCTTTGGTTATTTAAAATAAGGAATATTTAAATTCTAAAGGCTATGTGCCATATATAGTTGTTTTCCAGTTACAATGAATAGTACTTAGGAAAAAAACCTGCAGCTGCCCTGGAGTTTTTCTTGAAAGTCAATTCCTATTAAGTCAATCATTCAATCAATTAACAAGCATGTATTGATTAAACACATGGGCATTGAAAACACAACAACCCTTTCCCCCAAAACCAGATTCTATTTCACCAGAGAAAGTAAATCATTGGTTAACACTATCATCCTTTTGAGTCCAATCAGAACTGACTGGTGGCTATTTGTGTATCTGGTGCCTAGGTGAGATATGATGAAGACCAACTAGTACTGAGATATATCTATCTGATATTGGGCTAATCTGCTTCTTCCCTGGGGACATGAACCCTCAGTTCAATCGCCCTTTAAGAAAATCAAGGATTCCAAGAGGCAAAGAGCTGGAAGGGATTCCTGGAGATTCCAAGCTTAAATGAAGGAAGTAGAAGTCCAAATACCCTAAGATATTGGCATAGAAAACACTTGGGGGATGGGCAATCTTTTTTATATTTAAAATATCCTTCTCAGGACCCGCAAAATGGTCTTCTAAAACTCAAGCAGCAGGGGAGACGTTCTACTTAGCTTTTAGTTCATCATTGCCTGCACTTGATTACACAAATGATTTCATGGGCCTTGTATTTGTCCTTCACCCCTCGTTCTACAGGCAGCCTTCCCCAACCCTTCATAATTCCAATGAGCTCCTTCTATTATTTCCTCTTCTTCCTGTATATTCTTTGAAGAAATCTTTTTGTCTCGAGAAAAGGGACTGGTTTTTGTCTCTTTTTATATCCCCAGTGCTTAGCCCAGGTGCCTAACACATAGTGGGTACTTAATAAATATTTATTGATAAATTGATTGAATAGAGAATTTCCAAGCATTCCTAACGAAAAGGGCAGAAATGGTTGGAAATTTGGAAACGGATATACAGGTGGCCAAGAGAAACAGAAAGATACATGTATTCATTTAATTCAAAGAGAACTGTCTACATGTTAATAGAGGGATAAGAAATAAATGTCGTCGGGCAGTTAGGAGGCATAGTGGATAGAGCACCTGTCAGAAGGACCTGAGTTCAAATCTGGCCTCACACTTAACACTTCCTAGTTGTGTGACCCTGGACAAGTCACTTAACCCCAATTGAGGGAGGGAGGGAGGGAAGGAGGAAGAAAGGAAGGAAGGGAGGAAGGAAGGAAGGAAGGGAGGGAGGCAGGGAGGAAGAAAGGGAAGGAGGAAGGGAGGAAGGAAGGGAGGGAGGGAGGGAGGAAGGGAGGGAGCGAGGAAGGAAGGGAGGGGGGAAGGGAGGGAGGAAGGTCTTCTCAGAATCCTAATCTCTTTAAGGATCAAACAGGATCATTAGGTATTTTTGTTCTACTAGTTTTAGGAGTAGACAAAAATGAGAGAGCTGGGGGGGGAATAATAGGGAAGAAAGGAAGAAAAAATAGAGGGACATCATAACTGAATAACAGAAATGTGTAAGATGAAGAGAATATAGATTTTGGAGGAAGGTGAAGGGAGAACTGCTTATCCAAATCAGATAGAAGATTGAACACAATTATACACACATACACTCAAAGATTAAACTCAAAAGGGAAATAAAGAGAAAGCAAGAAAGGAGGAATAGAGAGGGGTTTGAAAGGTGGGGTAGATAGGGTCAAAGGGGAAATTTAAAAAGAAAAGGAAAAAAAGAGTAAAAATCCTGGGATCAAGGCTAATAAGGAAGAGTAGACCTACTTCACAGAAGAAACAAGCTATTTCACTTATAACATTACAAGTGTCAGGAAAAAAATCATAAGAGGACAGGATGAATAGACACAATTAACAAGTTACTCTGAATGTGAAGGCAATGAACTAGCACATTAAATGGGAAGGAATAGCTAAATGAATTAGCAAGCAGAATGTGATATGTTGCTTCTAAGAAACACCTGAAAGACAAAGATTCACATAGAGTTAAAATAAAGGCCTGGAGAAAACTCTATTATGTGTTATCTGAACTCAAAAAAGCAAATGATAAAAGACAAAAATGATAGATTTAACAGAAGCAGAAGACATTAAGAAGAGGTAGCAAGAAAACACAAAATAACTATAATAATCACATTGATTATAATTGATAATCACAATGGTATGGCTACAGATCTAGAGTCAGACATCTCGGAGAATAAAGCCAAGTGGCCCTTAGGAAGCGTTACTAACAATAATGTTAATGGAAGTGGAAGACTTCACTTAATACTTCCTAGCTGTGAGACCCTGGCTAAGTCACTTAATCCCAATTGGGGAAGAAGAGGAGGAGGAGGTGGTGGTGGTGGTGGTACTGGGAAAAAAAATATGATTAGATCTATAGATGCTAAAACACCCACTCTATTCAAACTCTAGAAATCATAGGAATAAATGGAACTTTACTTAATATAGTGAATAATAGCTATCTAAATCTAAGAGCAAAGCTGTATAATGAAGAAAGGTTGGAGACCTTTCCAATAATATTAGCGGTAAAACAAGAATACCTATTATCTCTGTGCTAGAAATGCTAACTAAAACAATAATACTAAAAAGGAAAACTGAGGGAATACACACAGATAAAGAGGAAACAAAATGATTGGTTTGGTAGATGATCTAATAATATCCTTAGAAAATCTTAGTCAATTAAAATTCTGTGTAAAACAATGAACAACTTCAGCAAAATTGCAGCATATGAAACAAATGCACATAATTCATCCACATCCTACATATTATCAACAAAAAGCAAACAGGAAAAGTTAGAAAAAGAAATTTAATTAAAAGTCATTGCAGAAGCTTTAAAATATTTGGAAATAAGATTCACTCAGGGACTATATACATTTAATTATAAAATACTCTTTGTAGACAAGGCAGATCTAAATAATTGGAGCCTCATCATCAAAACAATTTGACAATGGTCTTAAAAGAATTTTCAAAAGAAGTTGATCAGTGAAATAGATTTATGGATAAATCATGTATAAAACATCCAGAAACACAGCAGTACTGTAGCTGATAAAGTCAATGACTCCAGTTCGTGGGGGTAATGATTAACTATTTGATGAAAACTGCTTGGAAGACTGTATACTGCTCTGGCAGAAATTAGATTTAGATCAACATGTCACACTATTCACCAAGATAAGATCCAAAGGGATACATGACCTCAACATAAAAAGTTATATCAAAAACGGAGAAGCAAGGAAGAAATTAACTTGGAATAATAATTAAGAGCTATAGATGGAGGAAAGTTCATGATCAAACAAGAGGTAGGCTCACAGGCTGTAAAATGGACAATTTTGATAACATAACTGGTAAAAAAAAAAAACACCAAGTTTGCAAAAAGTTTTTCTGCTTTGTCTATTTCCAAGATATATCGAACTGATTCCAATTTTTAAGACTACTAAGAGACATTTTCCAATGAAAAAATGGTCAAAGGATAGGAACAGTTTTCAAAGGGTGAAATCCAAGCTCTCTGCAATCATATTAAAAAAATTTCCAAATCACTAATAATTGGAAAAATGCAAATTAAAGAAATCTCATATGTGCAAGACTGACAAAGATGACAAATGTCGAAGGGTGGGGACACAAGCTTTACAAAACTGTGGGGAAACAAGTTATACTAAAGAATTCTTGACAGAGTTGAAAATTGGTCCAGCCATTCTGGAAAGCAATTTGCAACTATGCCCCAAATATTACCAAATTGTCAATGCCCTTTGACCCAGCTATAGTAGGCCTACATTTCAAAGAAATCAAAGAAAGAGGAAACAGCTCCATATGTACAAAATATTTATAGTAACTCTTTTTAGGGTAGCCCCAAATTGAAAACTAAAAGGCTATTCTCCTGTTGGGAAATGGCTAAACTGGGGTAGATATATATTGGAATATTACTGTGCCATAGTAAGGAAACGGACAGTTTCAGAAGAAACCAGGAAGACTTATGAACTGATGCACAGTGGAGTGAGTAGAAGTAGGAGGACTATCTAAATTAATGATAACCTAGAGAAAAGCAACTTTGAAAGACTAGAATTCTGATTAAGGCAATATTAAAGCATAAGTCTAAAAGAAGAAAAAAATGCAGTATGACACCTCCTGAGAGAGAAGTGAAGAATTTAAAATGCAAGCAAAAGCATAATTTTTAGACATGACCAATGTAGGAATTTGTTTTACTGGATTATGTAGACACTGTATGTCTTTGTGGCTTTTTTTAGGTGTATTTTTGAAATTTTGCTCAGTGAGAGTGGGAAGGGGTTTGGAAGGAAGGGCAGGTTAATTCTTTAAATGCTTGTAAATACATTAGAAAATTTTAAATCATAACTTGGGATTTTTTTAGTTCAAATTTTAAGTTTTTAAATTACATGCAAAAATCATTTATTTATTTGTTTATTTGTTTGTTTGTTTACTGGCCACACAGCTAGGAAGTGTTAAGTGTCTGAGGTCAAATTTGAACTCAGGTCCTCCTGACTTCAGGGCTGGTGCTCTGTTCACTGCACCACCTAGCTGTCCCCCAAAATAATTTTAAATGGTTTTTTAAAAACGATTTTGAGTTCCAAATTCTTTCCTACCTTCCTTCCCCTCCTGCATTATTGAGAAGACAAGCAATTTATAAAGGTTATACATGTGTGGTCATGCAAAACAATTCTGTATTAATCATGTTATAAGAGAAAACAGACAAAAAACCCCAAGAAAAATAAAGAAAGTTAGAAAAAAAAACCCAGCATGCTTCATTCTACATTCAGATTCCACCAGTTCTTTCTCTGTATGTGGACAGCATTTTTCCATCATAGGTTCTTCAACATTGTCTTGGATCTTTGTATTGCTGAGACCAACTTATTCATAGTTGATAATTGTATATTACTGTTACTGTGTACAACGTTCTTATTTTGCTCACTTCACTTTGCATCTGATGTACGTGTAAGTTTTTCCATGTTTTTTTAAAGCATCCTGCTCTCATTTATAATAGTACAAAAGAATTACACCACAACCCTACATCACAACTTGTTTAGTCATTCTCCAGTTGATGGGCATTCACTCAATTTTTAATTGTTTGCCACCATTAAAAAAAAGAGCTGCTATAAATATTTTTGTACTAGTAGGTCCTCTTCCTTTTTTAAAAAAGTTCTTTGGGACACAGACCTAGCAGTGGTATTATCGGGTTAAAGGGTGCGCATAAATTGATAGCCCTTTGTGTAGTTTCAAATTGCTTACCAGAATAGTGCTCTACCAATACTACATTACTATCCCAATTTTCCCTTATTCCCTCCAAAATTTGTCATTTTCATTTTCTGTCATATTAGACAATCTTATAGGTATGAGGTGATACCTCGAACTGTTTTAATTTTTTTCTCTCTAATCAATAGTGGTTTGGAGCACTTCTTCATATGATTATTGATAGTTTTGATTTCTTCTTTGAAAACTGCCTGTTCATATCCTTTGACATTTATCAATTGGGGAATGACTCATTATTATAAATTTGACTCAGTTCTCTATATATGTGAGAGATGAGGCCTTTGATGGGGGGGGAGGGGCAAAGCAATTAGGGTTAAGTGACTTACTCAGAGTCTGTGTCTGAGTCAGTGTCTGAGGCTAGATTGGAAGTCAGGTCCAAGATGAGGCTTTTATCATCAGAGAAAAAAAAAATTTCCCACTCTTCTGCTTTCCTTCTAATCTTGGCTGCACTGGTTTTGTTTGTTTAAAACCTTTTTAATTTAATGTAATAAAAATTATCCATTTTACATTCTGCAATGCTCTCTATCTCTTGTTTGACAACTTCTTCCCTTCTCCATAGATCTAACAGGTAAACTATTTCATGCTTCCCTAATTTGTTTATGCTAACATCCTTGATGTTTAAATTATATGCCATTTTGATCTTATCTTGGAATATGGTATGAGGTGTTGATCTACACCTAGTTTCTGCCAAACTGCTTTCCAGTTTTCTCAGCTACTGAATTCTCGTCCTCAAAGCTTGGATCTTTATCAAACATTGGATTATTATGGCCACTTAATCCTGTGAATTTTATACCCAATCTATTCTACTGATCTACTGCTCTCTTTCTTGGCCACTATCTGATTATTTTAATGATTCCCGCTTTGTAATACAATTTGAGATCTGATAGGACATTTTTCTTTATATCTCAATTATATTCAACAGTATTAAGTCAAGCAAGCCCTGATTCTATTTTGTGATCTGAGAAGAATAAATTCCCCTTAACTTCCTCTCCTCCCAAGGCTCCAGCCCAACTCTGGGACTTCTTTCTATAGTGTTGAGAATAGCCTCTGCAGTGCTTTTTGGCTGTCACAGCAGCCAACAGATCATGCTCTGCTTACACTGTTAGCTAATAAGAGGTATAGGCTTATTGGGTATTCTTAGTATTTCTGGCCAGATGAGAGATTCTTGTTATACCTCCTCTGACCATGAGCAGATTTTCTACTAAGAATCATCCTGACAAGCCGTTGTCCAATGCTTCCAGCCTTTGGCTGATCCTAATGGACTCCAATGCTCCCTTAGGGCCTTTTCTCAGCCAAGCCAACCCAAAGACACCTTTGTGATCACAGGCCAGAACAAGGGATTTCAAATGGATGTAGTAAGCAGTTGCTGCGTTGCTTACATGTATACCTGTGGGTTTTTCTAGCTGCAGATGTGAAGGTGTAGGCATGTGTGTGTGTGTGTGTGTGTGTGCGTGTGTGTGTGTGTGTGTGTGTACACAACCATGTAGGTAAGACAGATGACAAGTTTATCTCAGGTAGACTAGCCAAAGCTTGGAGATGCTGGTCCCATGCAGATATGCCCTGTTTCAATCAGTATGTCTGGCCACTGAACGTTGGACAGGTGGTCAACTTCTTGCCACCGGAGGGTCTGTATTAACTGGAATTGTGGCCACAGTTAATCCCAGTCCCCACCTCACTGCTGAGAAAGACCAAAAAGAGGGAAAGGTTATGGGAAAAGAAAGGAGGAAAGAAAGGGAGGGCTTCCAGGAGAGGCAGGAACTATCCAGTGCTGTTCCAGATGATAACAAAAAAAAAAAAAAAAAAAAAACCCAGCAGGCAGGTAGAAAGAGAGGGAGCTACTAAGAATGTGCCATGGACTCCCACCTGTCTGTTTAACTGCCGGCTTGTCCTCAGGAAGCAATGATCTGGTTCTATCAGGATGAAAGCCAATTGGGAGGAGCCCAGTCTGAGTGCCAGAGGACATATGCTGACTTCGGAGGCTGGTCCCACAGCTGGTGTGTTTGGTTTTAACCCTTCTCTGGGGCTACTCAGGAGAACTTGAGCAGGTTTTTCACCCTCTTACTGTTCCCTCATGTTTTCCTATGCTTCTCTTCCTTCATCTCTAGTCATGACTCCATACTGGCCTTACCTCACTCAGCTCATCTCCTTAACCAGGCTTCTGAGAGTGGCAGTTATGCAAACTCCAACTAGAAAGCCAAGAGAACCCCAGGAAGTTTTTTTGCGACAGATGTTTACTGTTCCCCTACTAGGGATCAGGTTCACTTTTTTTTTAAAGTAGGATTCTATTTTTCCAAATACATACAAAGAAAGTTTTCAACATTCACCTTTGCAAAACTTTTGCGTTCCAATTTTTTCTCCCTCTCACTCCATCCCAAACAGCAATGGATCTGATATAGGCTAAATACATGCAATTCTTCTAAACATATTTCCACACTTATCATGCTTCACAAAGAAAAAAACAGATCAAAAGAAAAAAAAACAAGCAAACAAATAACAACAAAAAGATGAAAAGACTCAGTTTTGATCCACATTCAGATTCCGTAGTTCTCTCTCTGGGTGTGGACAGCTCTTTCCATCACAACGCTATTGAACTGTCAGGTTCACTTTTGTAAGACAGTGAGGGGGACAGTATCAGACTCAACAAGCAAGCTCTTTTTCCAACTTCAATCACCAAAAGTACCTATTTACCCCCTGGCAGAAGGCCACAGTCTTGAGGACATCAAAGTGGTGATGAAGCTCATATATTGATGAGAGAATATAAGATGTACAAAATTAAGTCCCATGATCATTTAGCTTTTGGTCATTCATATGTAATGAAGTCAGAAGCATAAATTTACAAAAGGAAAGGGGAAGGAAATAAGCCTTTTTCAGTTACCCTATGCCAAGTACTGTGCTAAGTATTTTACAAATATTATCTCATTTGACTCTCACAACAACTCTGTAAGTTAGGTGCAATTATCCCCATTTTACACTTGAGGAAACTGAGACGGACAAAAATTAAATGATTTGTCTAGGGTCACATAGTAAGTTTTCTTGACTTCCGGCCCAATAATCTATCCATTGTGCCATCTAATGGCCTCCAAAAATATTAATCTGGAAAGTAGAAATCGCAAGTTCTAATGAAGGAATTGAACAATTGCACCTCCCTCTTCCAAAAATCATAGAATAAGGGTGGGGGTTCCTTTGATCAGAACAGTGGAAGGGAACTCTCCCACCTCTTTCCCAGTATTAAACCCCTCACATAACAATGGTTTCCCTTTACTTAGCCCTCCTTGAATGAATCAATCAGAAGTAAGCATAAACAAGGTCTTTGCGATTCTCTGAATCAATCAAAGGCAGTGAATGAAAAACTATCTCAGAAGTCTCAGAAGAGAGATTCTGAGGGTTTAGTAGTGAAGAGGAAGGAATAGGGATATCCAAAAAAATATGGATGTTCCAAAGATGTGCAAGGATGTGCCAAAAAAGAGGGGGCAAGCCCAGGGGTAACACGTGAAAGGAAAAAGAGAAGGAAGGACTGAACTGTTTCAGAGAAGAAAAATATTAAGGAGGGCCACCAGCCCCCAAAGCATATTAAAACAGATCTGGACTGATGTCAATGGTTGTATCCAATTACTCAATAAATTAGGAAAAGGTCTGCTTTCTGTCCCCTCTCTGAGACTACCAATAAGTTCTGTAACCTTTGTAACCCAATTTTACCTCAACAACAAAGAGGATTAACAGAGATAGGTAAAAAATGTAAATTACGGCATGGAATCTAACTTCTGCCTATATTTATTAGGAACTTAAAAGCCAGAATGGCAAAGTAGCAGGAAAAAAAGTCCAGTGAGTTTCCTCCTGCCCACATTCCCAAATCCTCCAAATACATCTGGAAAACGTACCCAAGTGAATCTGTATGGGGAAATACAAGAAAAAGTCATGGTGAGTCATTTTTCCAACCAATGTCAGCATAGGGAGAAATAGAGTTTTCTTTTCACTAGGGAGGGGATTTGACCATGACTGGGCTGCTCAGAGAACTCTACCCTGAGGGGAAAACACACGAGATCAAGAAGGGGTTCTAGAGTGAGGAAACCTCATTCGGAGCATGGAAAAAGGGAATTTTTGGAATTGGAAGATTTGTTGCCCACTACCCAGTTCCAGGTCACACATCCAAGATGGACTGAGAAGGAGACCTTCAGCCAGGGATGGTGTTTCAGGATAGGGAGCTCTCACAGACCTTTATCCAAGAGAAGAGCAAATTTAGGAGTAATTAGCAGCTTTTGTTTTCTAGCCTAGTGAGAAGCCTGCAGAAAATTAACCAGTGCATGAATTCCAGACCAAAAAAAAGCCAGCAACTCTTGTTGTTCTGGGTCAGAAAAGCTTCCCAACTAGTTGCTAGGGGCAAAATCCAGCAGCATCTACAGTTACTTAGACCCGAACCCATGTCAGGAACTTTCAGAACTCAAACTAGGCAGACAATAATCAGACTTGATCCTGGATCAAACTAGGGAGCACTGAAAGCTTCCAGGTTTCTAGTCTGTCCCAGAGATTATGGAATAATAGAACATTCAATACCCTAAGAAAACAGCAAGAGAACCAAACCTAAACCTTCCCTCCAGAAGGGCAGAGAGCCAAGCCTTACTGGCAAGTCCACAAAATCTAGAAACAGGCTGGAAAAAGTGAGCAAACAAAAAAAAGCCTATCATGAAAAGCTATTATGGTGACAAAGATTCTCAAGGCACAGACCTGGAAGAGAAAGACTCCTAAACAACAAGCAAACCCTCAAATAAAAACACAGCTTGGGCACAAATTCAACTAGAATTCCTGGAAGACAAGAAGCAAGAATTTAAAATAAAATATTTTTGCCAGTGAAATGAGAGCCCAAGATGAAGAAATTGGAAAAGAAATGAGAGCTATGGAAGAAAGAATTGGAAAGAGAAAGAAAAGCTTGGCACAAGATGTACAAAAACTTGCCAAAATCCCCTCAAAATTAGAACTAGCCACATAAAAGCCAACTAGAGAATAAGAAGTATTAAAACAAAGTCAAAAGACTGAAAAAAAAGAAAGCAAAAACAACTGACCTAAAAAAAACAGATTGAGGAGAAAAAAATTAAGAATAACTGAACTGTCTGAAGGTCATGATGAAAAAGAGAGCCTGACATTGTTTCAGAAAATCTTAAAAGGAAACTGCCCAGATCTCTTAGAACCAGATGGCAATGTGGAAATAGAAAAGATCTACCAATTGTCTCCTGAGAGACATCCCCAAAAGAAAACTTCCAGGAACATCATAGCCAAAATTCAGAGCTCCTAGATCAAAAAAAAAAATACTGCAAGGAGTCAGAAACAAATGGTTCAAATATCAAGGAATCCTAGTCAGGTGACATTAAGACTTAGCAGCCGCCACTTTAAAGAGGTGAAGAACTTGGAATATGATTTTCCAGAGGCAAAGTATATGGGCTTACACCCAAGAAAAATTAAAGAAGTTCTGAGAGTGGTTCTGTTATGTCTTGATCTGTCATGATTTTAGAAGAAGAATGAAAAATGAAAAGAATACACTTTGGGAAAGGGAAAGAAAAGTTAAGAAAAATTATCTCACTTGAATGAGGTATATAAATAGAAGTCTACACAAACTAGGAGGCAAGGAATGGCTAACATTTGAACCTCTTTTTCAGCTTAACTGATCAGGGGAAAGAATACATACCCACAGTTAGGCACATAAATACATTTTATTCCATACCAATATAAGATCTAAATGGGTTCATGATCTGGATATAAAGAGTGATATTACAAGTAAATTAGAGGAACATAATATAGTTTACCTCTCAGACCTATGGAGATAGAATAAGTTTATGTCCAAAGAAGAACTGGAACTCTTAATTGAACACCAGACAGATAATTTTGACTATATTAAGTTAAAAAGTTTTTGTACAAACAAAATCAATGCAGACAAGATTAGGAGGGAAGCAATAAATTGGGAAATCATCTTTACATTTAAGGGTTCTGATAAAGGTCTCATCTGTAAAATATATAGAGAATTGTCTCATATTTATAAGAATTCAAGCCATTCTCCAATTGATAAATGGTCAAAGGATATGAACAGACAATTTTCAGAGGATGAAATTAAAACTATTTGTAGTCATATGAAAAGGTGCTCCAAATCACTATTGATCAGAGAAATGCAAATTAAGACAAACCTGAGGTACCACTACACACCTGTCAGATTGGCTAAAATGACAGGAAAAGATAATGATGAATGTTGGAGGGGATGTGGGAAGGCTAGGACACTGATGCATTGTTGGTGGACCTGTGAACGGATCCAGCCATTCTGGAGAGCAATTTGGAGCTATGCTCAAAAAGTTATCAAACTGTGCATACCCTTTGACCCAGCAGCATTTCTATTGGGCTTATATCCCAAAGAAATCATAAAGGAGGGAAAGGGCCCCACATGTACAAAAATGTTTGTGGCAGCCCTTTTTGTAGTGGCTAGAAACTGGAAACTGAATGGATGCCCATCAATTGGAGAGTGGCTGAATAAGTTATGGTATATGAATGTTATGGAATATTATCGTTCTGTAAGAAACGACCAGCAGGACGATTTCAGAGAGACCTGGAGAGACTTGCATGAACTGATGCTGAGTGAAATGAGCTGAACCAGGAGATCATTGTACATAACAAGACTATTGAGGATCAATTCTGATGGACGTGGCTCTCTTCAACAATGAAATGTTTCAAACCAGCTCCAATTGTTCAGTGAAGAAAGCCATATACACCCAGAGAGAGGGATGTGAAATGTGGACAACATAACATTTTCATGCTCTCTATTGATGTTTGTTTGCATTGTGTTTCCTTTTTCTGATTTTTCTTTCTTGTAGATATGATTTTTCTTGCACAACAGTGATAAGTTTAAAAATATGTATACATATATTCGATTTGTCAAGTATTTTAACATAATTAACATGTAGTGGATATCCTGCCATGTAGGGGAGGGGAGAGGACTGGGGGTAAAATTTGTAATGGAAAGCTTTGTAAAGATCAATGCTGAGGAACTACCCATACATATGTTATGCAAATAAAAAAATTTTTAAAAATTAAAAAAGAAGAAATACATTTTATTCAACAGTTAAATAAGAAGGAAAGGGGAGAAGGAAGAAGGGAGAATTAGAGGTAGGATAGATTAAGGGAAAGATCGGTCAGTCCTAAGCAAAATCTCTTAAGAATATACAAATTGTGTATAGCTCTTTTTGAGGTGACAAAAAATGAGAATCTGAGGAGATGACCATAAATTGGGAACTGGTTGAATAAATTATGAGCTATAAATATGATAGAATATTATTGTGCTGTGAGAAATGATGAAGGGAATAGTTTCAGAGAAGTCTGGGAAGACTTATATGAACTGATACAGAGTGAGTAAACAGAACCACAACAAGTTCTGCAATAACAACATTGTAAAAACAAAAAAAATTTGCAAGACTTAGGAACTCTCATCATTATAATGACCCATCATGATTGCAGAGGCCTAATGATGAAACATCCTACCTGCAGACACATACTCACATATTCTTTTTGGACACTGTCCACACACTTGTTACTTGATCTCCCACTCAAGTAACAGGGGTTTTGTTTTCTTTTTTGTGGGCACCACAATGCACAGAGCACTAAGCATGGGGTCCAGAAGACCTGAATTCAAATCTGACCTCAGACACTTTGGGCAAGTCACCCAACCTCTCTCTGCCTCAGTTTCCTCAACTATAAAATAGGGATAACAACTGCACCTACCTCTCAGGGTTGTTGTGAAAATCAAATAAGATAATATTTGTAAAGTGCTTAGAACAGTACCTAGCATATAGAGTAGGTGCTATATAAATGCTGATTACCTTCCTTGTCTTCTTTTTTTTTCATTCTTAATTGTGGGTCGAGTAAGGTGGAAGGGAAATAAGGCAGATTTTTGCTTCCTGGGAAAAAAGTTTGGTTTTCAAAAGTATTTGGAATGTTTTTTTAACTGGGGGTTCAGAGCTATTGTGATTGGACTACCATAAATTGCTTAAAGCAGCAGAGAAGGGAATCACATGGTTCCAAGGGGGTATTAAATTGCCCCTCAGCTTAAAATGTTCTAATTATTGTAGGTTATTGCAGTAATAAGCGAATCACAGAATCTTACATTCTGAAAGAACTTCAGGGATTAGACTTCCTAGGAATTACCTTGTTCAATCCCCTCACATTTGACAGAAAAAACTGAGATCCAAAGTCTTCTGATACCTAAAATAGTCTCTCAGTTCCTGAGCAGAGGTGATCCAAAGTCCACTTAAGGACCTCCATTAATTGTGAATCCAATACTTCATGAGGCAGGCCAGACCATTTTTGAATAATTCTCATGGTTAAAGAAATTTTCCTTATTCCTGAGCTAAAATATCCTCCCTGTAATTTTCACCAATTAATCCATTATGATGTAGCGTCTGCCCATATATTACTATCTTATCATCTATCTGATTTATTCTCACTGTTCCCTGGACACATGATTGTGATGATTGCTCAGAGAAAGAAAAGAACATCTCTCCTATTGGGACCAAGGGAATTTGGATTTGGGATGGGCAAAATGCCACGAAAGCAGACAGGAAAATGGCGAGACCTCTCTAGAAATATGGAGTTCCCTTTTCCTTCTTTGTGACTGAGAGCGACTTCTTGTCTTGCTATACAGCACCCAGAAAATGGAAAGCCACGACAAACAGGCCGGGCTCTCGTGATCAAGACTCCTTGGTTGCCATGTTGGGAATAGGAAACAAGACTTTGGCAATGGGACTGAGGTTTCCTGCTTGCTCTATGGATGAGTCCTAGGCTTCTGGAGTTCATTCTGAAGGTTAGAAAGATCATCGGGTTCTCCAACCCATCCGTCAACCTTTAAAAGAAAATTATCTTTAAATGGAGAATTACGCGATTAATATGATAAATCAACTTATGGCTATTCCAGTGGAGTATGGAAGGTTACGAACTAGAGCTGGTTGGATCTTAGAAAAAGAGCCGATCCAAGAAATGGGAAAGTTATTAAGGCCCCTCCTGCATGCTTTCAGATCAGGAGCCTACCTCCTCCTGTGCACTTTCTCCATACCAGTACAAGCACCATTATTCCTGTCTCTAAAGTGGTGGCAAGATGAGCTTTTGCCAACAATCAGATCTGAAGCTGGATTGCTTACATAAAGAAAAAGAAAATAAGTGTTTTCTGCTTAGTTTTCATACTCGTATGTGAAAGCTAGTCTCTTGAACCCTTATACGACTGAGGGAGTGGGAAAAAGCATTCTGTACCTCAGGAAAATGCCGAGTTCTATTCCTAGGGTTAGAAGCAGCCAAGTGTCCCAGCCTCCCCAGCACCCAATTTGATACCTTCTATCTTTCTAAAATAAGACTGGGCATGATGGCACAATACACCTGGGTTTGCAACCTGGATCACTGATAAAACATGGAAAAGTCATTGACCTATCTAATCTGCAGTTATGAAATGGGGAAAAGCCAATCCTCATACCCGCTACCTCCCAGGGTTGTTGTGAGAAAAGTACTCGAGCAACACGGAAACCGGAGCTAATAACGCTCATGATAACTCCAGCTCCTCTCAGCATCTCATCCGTTCAGGTGCTGACCTGCCCACACCCCATAGATCCAATAGAGAAGGCACTTACATCTCCTTCGGGGCTTCAGGTCTCGATTCACGGGGGGTGGCTCCAGGTCTGTGGGAAGCTCTGGCAGGGGGTTGGCAAGACTTTCAAGACTGCTCATTGCAATGTAGCCATCAGCATTACTTTCTGGGCCAGAGCCAGCAGAGAAGATGCTGGGGTGCATGGGGACATAATTGTCTTCGGAGCTGCCTGGCAGGGAGGACGGTGGCAAGGTGAAGCGACAAGGCTGCAAGAAAAACCCGAATTCAGCACCTCGGATCCTTTGTCCGGCTGGGGCCTGACTGTGGACAGCCTGGGGGACAACGGGCACTGAAGTATATCGGCAACGCTTGGTAAAAGTTTTTTAAAAAGCAACAATGGGGGACTTTTTCCACTGCTGTTCTCATACTGGCCAGGATATATTCTTCAAGTGTCTGTTAAGTTGGAGGGGCTGCTGGGCACTGGTCCTAGGGCAAGGATCTTGGCCAATGGATCTCCCAAGCGTGCTCCCAAGTCCAAGAGGGGAAGAATCTCGGGTCTCAGCCACGGGCAAACAACTGGCAAGAAGCAGCAGTGGATTTCAATTTGAAGTGTCTCCTAGCTCAAAGCACAGTGGTGGGTAGTTCTTTCTACCGATGAACTAAGTAGCACCTGCCAGTTGGAAATCCTCTGGGATAAGGGAGCAGGCAAAAAGCCTGAGTGACAATCCCAAGAAAAGTCCTTCTTGGGTTGGTTTCTCCAAGGAAGAAATCACAATATGGCTTCAGACTTCATACATGTGACAGGAGATCTCTGCTAGAGGGGCCTGCATTGCCCTGCCCGGGAGCTTGGGAAAGTCTAGATCACTTCAGTCTTTGAATGAAGAATGCAGTGACCCAGTCAGTTTTCAGAAATGGAAGGCTAGAGAAGTTCTCAAAATCAAATCAAACAATAACCCATCAATCACCTCTCCAATTAATTTCAAATTCAAAAGAAGTTTAAAGGGGCAGCTAGGTGGCACAGTGGATAGAGCACCAGTCCTGAAGTCAGGAAGACCTGAGTTCAAATCTGACCTCAGACACTTAACACCTCCTAGCTGGGTGACCTTGGGCAAGTCACTTAACCCCAACTGCCTCAGGGAAAAAAATTTAAAGAAACCAAATGTTACACTTACCAAATTCAAACTCAGCCTCTTGTCCCGGTGGCAGCGCAGGGAATTGCCTTCTCTGTCAGCTGCAAACCAAAGCATGGCAGATATCAGCATCAATCACTGTCCCGGAGGATCTCATCATGTGAGGGGGCTTGCTTGGGATCTAGCTAGAAACCAATCCCTGTCCTGTGAGAGAGCTCCCAATGCAGATACGAACGCGGGCCATGAACAATGCAAGGCAGCACAAGGTAAGGGCCCACTGAGTCTCGGGCCTATAAACATTCAAAGGAAGAGGTCACTGGGGCTTCATGGTGCATATCAGACTCCATTTGGGATTCCAGATAAGGCAGATGGAAAGGGGAAACACTCTGGAAAATAGGAATCACCCAAGGCTAGACTGTATTTTAATCTGTAAGTACTGCAGGGTTTCAATTAACGGGGGAAGGTGGGGAGAGGAAGAGTGGCTCTATGGCTCCAGGGTTCTGAGTCTTCCGAAGCCAGAACAACTGGGCAGCACTGGCCCAGCTCGAGTAAAATTTGCATAATGTCAATTTTTTGTCTATTTATATGGAGGGAGAACTCTCTTTAAGAGGGAGCCAAGGGAGGTTTTTGAGCAGGTGAGTGACCCAATATGAGCTGTTCATCAGCAAGATTATACCAATAGCTTCCTTCTTACTAAATAAGGCTCATACAAATTAGAAGTTTGTCAGAGGGCAGGGAGTCCAACCTGGACCTTCCTTCTCCAGCCAACCTAAGCAATATACAGCCAAGCTCCGCTTGAAGACCTGAAGTGAAAGGAAACTTCCCATCTTCCAAAGCATCTCTTTTCACACTGGGACAGCTTTGCCACATCTACCCATTACCCTGGAAAAGATGTCACAGCTTTGTCCAGCGGAGTGAAAAAACACCAGCACTGTGGCCACACCAGTGGGGTCTCAGGAACTATGGTAGTGACGGGATGTTGGCCCACAGAGAACCTTATACCTAGGGTACTTTTGTTGAGGCTCCCAGGATGCTACATTTGCTACATCTGTTCTTAGGGTGAACCCTTTCTTCATTGGGTTTTTCTCAGCTCTTGCCCTCCTCAACTGCCTCTGACACCCTATTCTGTGCCACCTCCTTTTCCTGGATACCCTTTTCCCTTTGCTTTTTGTTTAAATTTTTTTACTTTTTGCTGAGGCAATTGGGGTGAAGTGACTTGCCCAGGGTCACACAGCTAGGAAGTGTCTGAGACCAAATTTGAACTCAGGTCCTCCTGACTTCAGGGCTGGTGCTCTAGCCACTGCGCCACCTAGCTGCCCCTTCCCTTTGCTTTCGTGACACTGCTCTCTCTTGCTTCTTTGCCTACCTCTGATCATTCCTTTAAACTCCTTCTCTGGATCCTTTTACTCCTTTAATATAAGGATTTCCCAAGATGCTCTTTACCATAATCTGTACCCTGGCAATCTCCCCCATTCTCGAGGCTCAAATGATTGCTTCTATATGGATGCCCCTAAAATCTAGATCTCTACTTTTTTATCACTTCTGGCACCTTGAGGGAGGAAATCAAAAACATCCCCAAATCACTGAGATTATGAGGTTAGGTGATGGTGCCATTGATAATAATCATCAGAGGGAAGAGCTTTAAAGAAAAGATGATTTGAGTTTTGAAAATGGCAGCGGGACATCTAGGAAGATTTGTCCTGGAGGAAAGGGAAAATGTGGGTCCAGAACACAGAAGAGAGATCAGGATTAGAGAAAAAACTGAGTCATCTTCATTGAAGTGATAGCTAAGGTCCTGTAGTGAATGAGACTGCCAAGAGAGAGAGGAGAAGGTTGGGAATACAGCTTTAGAAGAACTCCCATAAATTGGGGAGTTGGAGAAGTTTCAAGAAAGTTGGAAATAAAAGATCCAACTTGGTTGAAAAATTACTCATGCATGTATTTTGCAAAGAAAAAGCTAAAAAAAGAAAAAAAAACAAATAAAAAAAGAAATAGGATGGATTAATTTAATAGTCTGGCACATAGTAAACACTTAATAGAGGCTTGTTAACTGATTGATTGGTCTTACTAACCACAATTTTATTGGTTTCCTGTGACCTCTTTGGGATCTGCAGTTTAAAGAGAAGTATGGAGAAATATAAAAAGCACAGTAAGAAAAAAGGTGAAAAGATTAGAAATTGAGACCTACATTCAGTGTTGATTATCCATTGTAATAGGGTTGGGGATCATACGAATAAGTGAAAACATAAACCTTGTTTTTTCCAATTTAAAAAAAAAAAAGATCCAACTTGGACCATTTCATCTACTTTCTCATCTCCAATCCCTTACGTTCTCCTTGCAGAGTGCCACTGGGATTTCACTTTTTCCATGCGCGTTTCCCTGATCTCATCAGTCCCTGCCACAAAGTCCCTTCCCCACCTTTTCAACAAGGAAGAATGATACCAGCGCGTAATAAAAGTCTTTTGACTGAGCATTTACTATTTCCCTGTGTCCTCCAGCCTTCCTTTCTCACTAAGAAAGTTGGGAGGGAGACAGTGAATATAGAAGGGAAGGTATACTTACCTCTACCACTTCTGACAGCATCTAAACTTGATAAGGAGATTCTTCTCGGGACTCCAACCCACTGAGTCCTCCTGCCACTGTTATTGATGCCGCCACTGCCGCTGTGGCCGTCCCACAGGGGCCTCACCTCCTGGCGCTGCTCCATGAAGTGGCTTGGTTTGGGAGGACGAGGGGGTGGAGTGTTTGGGATGTTTTCTCCTGTTATTCTACAGGAGAACGTGGCCGGGCCCTTGGCCACCTGGTAGGTGGGGGCTAAGGGAGTCCCCAGCAAAGGCAAAGGCGACGAGTAGTCACTGGCCGGTCCGCTGAAACTGACACCACCCGCCAGAGCAGCATGACCCCCAGGGGGCACCACCTCCTGAAGTCCATTGCCACTGCACAAAGAGGGTAACATGTGATTGGATGCCTGTGACTGAAGGGAGTCGACAAAGACCTCATCGGATGAAGTTTGTTCCAGGGATCGGTCTGAATTGGACCAGGCGTCACATCTGCTGAGGGCAACAGGGAAGGCAAAGAGCATGAGCAAACGTGAAGAGCACCGCAAGTCTCTTGGTTTGGATCGGAAGGAATCCCAGCCCCCAAGCCCAACGGCTCCAAAAGGCCCCGCTCACCTAGGAGACCTCTGTGACCTTGCCATTTAGGGGGTCACCATGGCTTGGCCATCCCATTGCACTTGGCTCAACGTGCCAACTGTGTATTGCAAAAAGGAAGGTCCTTGCCCTCATTTCAATATCATCATGATTGCTGTGCTGTGGGGTAGGAGAGGGAGGGAGGGAGGGAGGGAGGTCAAGGAGGATTAGGGAACTGGAGTTCACAGAAGTCAGCAGATTCACTAGCACACAACTACCAACTGCTGCAAGCAGAATGGCCATCTCCACCTCCTGAAGGCTCTCTAATAGCCACCCCTGGAGTGGGCGCTGCTTGTTTCTGCTTTGTAATTACATGTAGTTTCCAAGATACACCCCAAGAGTTCAGGGACCCAAAGGAACCAGCGACGCCAGCCCTGAGATAGAGAGGAGATTATAGCAATATCTGAGAGTGACAGAAAAGTGTCGGGTCCCAAGCAGGCCCCGTGTGTGGCTATCAGCTCAGCTCGGCCAGCCGCGGGCTTTGCTTCCAAAATCTAGGGACCTGGAACGTGAGAAAACAACAATTCAGATTACTCCAAAGTGGGACGGGCCGCTTCGGGAGAGACGGACTTACTAGTTATCACGGCAGTTATGGGAAGCCCAGCTAAAGGACCATTTGTTCAGCCTAAGAAAGAGAGGGTTTGAAAAGTGCTCCACGAATTCAAGCAAAGTGAAATACAGTGTGTACAAAGTAACGGTAACGCTCTGGGATGACCCATGAGAAATGACTTTATTCTTCTCGATCACGATCATCCACGACTACTCTGAAGGACTTTGGATGAAAAATCCTCTCCACGTCCAGAGAAAGAAGCGATGGGTATGAAAACAGACTGAAGCATTCTCTGTCTCCCTCTCCCTCTGATAGAGAAAGAGACAGAGACAGAGAGGCAGAGGCAGAGAGACAGAAGGGAACACAGAAACAGACATAGGGAGACAGTGACAAGACAGTGAGGGCAGCTATCCAGAGCGAGCCAATCTCTTACCCTCTGGCAACCTTACTTTGCTCATCTATGAAATGGGGATAAGAGCCCCACCGTGGACCTATCCCTTATCTCTGGCTCCCTCGCCGATGTTTGTTGCCACGCTCCCGGTCGGTCAGGAGGATAGCTTCCATCATGTTTTCTCCTCACACTGGAGGCCTTTCACTGGGCACACTCCATTAAAGCCTGAACTGAAAAGCCTAAATTGAGCACAGACCCCCAGCTGGCTTTGCCAGGGCAGTGGGCAACAGGATTACCGCTGGTCACCCTCTGGACCCTGCAGGAAGCTGGAAGGAGTGATGGCAAGCTCCCTTGGGTGAGGGTGCTTTCTGAAGGCACATCTCTAAATCACGCTTCGGCCATCTGACCAGTTTTGTTATCTTGTAAAATTCACCTTCCTCTGGGTGTCAATGGAATCCTGAGGCTCGGCAGAGCCGGGACGGGCTATGGTTTCTGGGAGGCAGCTCTGGAGTTCTGGGGGAAGGGCTTTTTATGACTTCAGAACAAAGATAAACACGGCTGCAGTTATCAGAATAAAAAGGACACAGACCGCTAGAGGTGGGGGGCTCTGGGTGTGGACTGTGACATGCTCCAGTCACAGCTGTTTGCTCTGCTGCTCTGTTCTAGTCTTTTTTGTTCTAAAGGGAGGGGACCAGCATAGAGTTCCCAAATGCAGAACTCGTTAAAAAGAAATGAGGCAGACCCAAAGGAAGCCAGCCACTAAATGAGTGTAATAAGCAATCTTGGGCTAGGTAATGAAAATGAAAATAATGAAATCTTTCTCCTTCCCCTGGGCAAAGAGGATGATGGGAGGAGAGATGCTGTTTTGTGTAACTGCTTGTTTCTGTGCCACGGGGATTCTTGGGGGGGGGGGGGTGTGCGTTGGATAGATTTGGAAAAGCCTGGGAAGGAAAAACAAAAAGCAGCCATCGATCTTATTTTTTAAATTGATAACCATTTTAAAAATAAAAGCCCTACCAAGAACGGTAATGAAATCTCCACATCTTGGTCTCAGCTGGGGGGGAGGGGAGGGACCTGGGAGGGAAAGGGCTTTGTCTGCCATCAGGTCCTCTGTGCCTGAAGCTGTTAGGATCATTAGCCGGCCAAAGCGGCTTCAGCATCCGCCATAATTCCCAAAGCACCTTTCCAGGCTACCTACCCAGCTGCCGCCTCCCCCTCTCCTCACCCAGCCCCGAGAAAGGCCAAGGCCCCAGTGGGTTCCTTCCTCCACAGGGGTCTGTGCCTCCAGGCATCCCTACCATATGCCCTCATTCCTTTCCTCATGGACTTCTGTGACAGGCAGCCCCCTCCGGCCTCTCCCTTGTCCTCCCCCAATTCATTCTTCACTCTGCTGCCACATAAGACCCAGGATGCTCTGTTCTAAGTATGAATCTCTTCCCCTCCTGGACCTGCAGGGGATCCCCACTGCCCACCAAAGTCTAAGTCCCATGCTGGCAGCAGGCGGGCTCTGTTCGACTCTTCTGGCCTTATGGGATGCCCCCAATCATGTGTCGGCCTCGGGAGGAAACAAACTCAAGGTGCAAATGTCTCCTCAGACCCTTCTGTGCTGGATGAACCCAGGCAAGCAAATCCCCTCTCCTCCCCAGGCTTTGTTTATTGGGGATGGTCACAGTGCTAGTCTTCTGGGCCTGTTGGGGGTTACAGGGAGATCCCACTTGTGTATAAAATACTTTGTAGACACTGATTTGATTAATAAAGGAAATCAGAGGCTTACTACCATTCCCCAGCCCTCCTAAGTTCAAGTTCACACTCTTTCCTTGGCTTCTTTATTCCTTACTCCCTCCTTTCCTTTTATCTTTCCTCCCCCTTCTTTTCTTCCCTTCCTTTCTCCCTCTCCCTGCCCCTTCTTTTCTTTCCTCCCTTCCTCCCTCCCCTTCTTTTCTTCCCTCCCTTCCTTCCTTCTCCTTCTTTTCTTCCTTCCCTTCCTCCTTCCCCCTTCCATTCTTTCCTTCTTTCTTTTCTTGCTTCCCCTTCTTTTCTTCCCTCCCTTCCTTTTTCCTTCCTTTCTTCCTTTCTCCCTCCCCTTCCTTTCTGCCCTCCCTTTCTTCTTTCCTTCCTTTCTCTTTTTCTTCCCTCCCTTCTTTTTTCCTTCTTTTCTTCCCTCCCTTCCTTCCTCTCCGTCCTCCCTCCCCCTTCCATTCTTTCCTTCTTTCTTTTCTTCTTTCTTCCTTCCCCTTTTCTTCCCTTTCTCCTTCCCCTTCTTTTCTGCCCCTCTCTCCCTTCCTTTCTTCCTTCCTCTCTCCCCTTCTTTTCTTCCCTCCCTTCCTTTTTTCCTTCCTCTCTCCCCTTCTTTTCTGCCCTCCCTTCCTTCTTTCCTCCCTCCCCTTCCTTTCTGCCCTCCCTTTCTTCTTTGCTTCCTTCCTCCCCTTCCTTTGTCCTTTTCTTCCCTCCCTTCTTTTTTCCTTCCTTTCTTACTCCCTCCCCCTTCTTTCCTGCCCTCCCTCCCTTCCTCCTCCTCTCTCCCCCTTCTTTCCTCCTTTCCCTCCTTCCATAAATGGTTCTTTAGCACCTACTTTGAACATGGCATTGCACTCTAGGTGCAAATTTAGAGAGGACCCTAAGTCAGTTTTTTAGTGTCTGGCAGAGTAAAGGACAGGCCCCTATGGACATAGACCAAGATAATCTGAGGTAGAAGGGAATGGAGCGAGGAAAAGCTCCCCACTCAATGCAGCTTGGAGGAGGTGTGGCCAGGAAGGCTACAGGAATGGGGTGACACTTCAGCCGAGCCCAGACAGCCAAAGCCAAGTTGGGCAGACAGAAGGGAAGAAGTCATACAACATAGGCAAAAGGGGCAGCCTGGGTTTCATGGAAGGGAGAGAGTGCAGAGCCTGATTTGGGAACAAACTGTAGGCCGGTTCAGTTAGAATGCTGAGAAGGAAGGCTTCATGGGATATAAGGCAATATGGCAGTCGGGAGCTACACTGGGGATCAGGGCTGTAGAGCCAAATCTTCCAAATAGAGCAATTTGGAGTCCACAAAATAAATAAGAAATACACGTTAGGCAGTAGGGGCAAGAAGGAACCAAGGAAACTTTTTAGCAGGGGATGGATGTCAAGGTCAGATTTGTTACTTTTTGAGCAGGGGGATGGCATGGGTAAACTTATTACTTAGAAAGCTTATCTTGCCAGCTACGTGGAAAACAGATTGAGGAGGGAGACAATGGAGGCCCGGCAACTACCCAGAAGGCTAGTGGAACAGCCCAGGTAGAAGGGGATTGGGGCCCGAAGGAGGTGAGAGCTGGGTGAATAAACAGAAAGAAATACACGTGAGAGACTCTGTGAAGAGAGAAGGCACAATATCTTGCAACCAATTTGATAGGAGAGAGAAAGGAACAGGGAGGTGTCGATGAGGCTTTTGGCCTGGATGACTGCAAAGGATGATGGGATGCTAAAATGGGGAAGTGGGAAAAAGGGGTGAACTTGGCAGGAGCTCTTGCACTGTGAGAATCAAACATGGGAGGGGGGTGTTGCACTCTGTTCAGTTACTTGTACAGCACCTACTCTTAAGGATACCATTTAGTTCTCAAGAACCAAAGTGCCATCAACTCTCTCTCCCGTGTTGAACCTGCTGTCCCAGAAAGTTCTACATCGTAAGGCACGTTCTAAGAATCATGGAAGCTAAACAGGGGCACAATTCCAACTCCAGCTCCAACTGGCTCTCAAGAGCTGATCGTTAAATTTTCGGCATGCGTATTTATACCTCGAAAAGTCGCAGAGGCTACAAATCAGGCCTTGCTTTATCGCTCTGTTAATATCTACACTTATGAAGGTGATGGAGAAAACGTGAACAAGGCCAATGAGACTTCAAAGTGCGTCCCCCCAGAGAGCTGGTTGTTAAACAATTGAGCGGCACGCCCCTCATTTCAGCAGACTTACCTGCTGGGATTGAGTTTTTTGGTCTCACAGTGGGCCAGAACTAGATAGTCAGGCAAGGACAGGGCTTCCGAGTCGGTTCTGGCTTCCTTAGCAGGGAAGGCAGCTGCGGTAGAATCGTCAGCATTAAAAGAGGAGTTGGCTACATGAGACAGCCGAAAGGAGCCGGCTGGGGAAGGCTGAGGAGATGAGGTGAGATGGGAAAGGCTCTCTGCAGAATCTGTTGGGAGACACAAAGCCCCGGCTGCTTATTTTACAGCATTCCCAAGACACAGGCTCACCACGGCCGAACCGGCGTCGGCAAAGTCCGATTCCTTTCTCCGACTGATCCCCAACGTCTGCAGGAAGAAGCCAGAGCCATGGCCCAAGAAGGGGAATGCCTGACGGATTTCAAGGGCTCCCTCTCCTTCCTCCCCAGTCTAATCTTAGTTATCGGCTTGTCACAAACACCCCCACGACGTCCCTCCTCTCCCCCAGCCTCCCCACTAGGTCCTACTTCACTCCCTGCCGGATTCCTCTGAGAGCCTGCACATTGCTCTTAGGGCCTCAAGTCTCTCCCCGTTCTGATCCATCTTCCTCTCAGCTGCCCGAGGGCTTAATTTCCAAAAGCCCAGATCTGACTGATCATATCGTCGACCTCCAACTCCACAGGCCACTGACTGGCTCCTAGCTGCACGGGAGAGCTCCCAAACAGGAGATGTATTTACAGAAGGTCCGAAAACCGGTCTCCAAACCTCTCCAGCAGTCAAGTCCTGGCACAAATGTGGCCCATGAACAAATGGGAAGCTTCAGCCATGTTCCTCAGCTCAGAAATCCCCTGTGAAGAGCCTATCTCCCCTTCCTCTTTAGAGATGAGTTGGCAGGAGTCAGGGGATTCCTGAGGTTGGCTTGCATCATGGGTCTAGCCGAAGAAACCCCAACCAGCAGGATTTCAGTCCGGCTAACGGAGCAATTGTTCAAACCTGCCAGCCTCGGCCCGAGACTTGTCTTCTAGCAATACTCCTAGAAATTACTGACGCGCCCTCCCCATCCCTCTTTTTCCTTCCCCTTTTTTCCCCTTGCTTCCCCTTCATTTGGCAGGTAAACAAGAGACATAATATCTGCTTAATAAATTCTTATTAAGCTCAACAGTTAGATTCCACCAAATGACAAAGCCTCTCACGATAATAACTTTGCAGACAAGCTGTGGCTAGATGATAGGAAACTCAGATGGATTTGGACTCGGTTGAATGACTGGACCCCAAAAGGATATTAAATGGTCGATGCCAACATGGATAGAGTCTTTAGTGAAACGCCTCAAAAGATCGGCTTAACAATCTACACAGGCACAATCAAATGGATGAAAAATGCATATTGTCAAGATTATGAAACGTAGCTAAACTGGCATCTTGTCAATCTAGTCTATCAGGTCATGTATCTCGGACAGGCCTTGAAGATGGAGGATGAGTTGAAAAGAGGGATAGGAAGGGCAGCTAGGCGGCGCAGTGGAGAGAGCACCAGCCCTGAAGTCAGGAGGACCTGAGTTCAAATCTGGTCTCAGACACTTAACTGTGTGACCCTGGGCAAGTCACTTAATCTCAATTGCCTCAGCAAAAAGCAAAAAAGAAAGAAAAGAGGGATAGGAGCTTAGCTAGATGACATCTGGGAAATGATATACTTTCATTGATCCACAGATCATCCTTAATATCAAAACACAATACTTGAACATCAATATATTCTCTTGATAGGGATACAAAAATCAAAAATCCAGATGATCCAAAGTGGGTCAGAAAGATCCATGATTCAAGTTAATACTTTTTTGAGTTCCTTAGCCTAGTTGCAAAGCACTAGATTTGGAATCAGAGATCCTAAATTCAAATCTTGACTCTGCCCCTTTTAGCTATATGATTTCAGGCAAGTCCCTTAATTGATCTAACCCTTAGTTTCTGTGCCTATAAAATAAAGGGTTAGATTAGATGATCTCTAAGGACTCTCCCATCTCTAAGTGGGAATACAATCCTAAGGCTGTATTCCCCCTTACAAGGCACAGGGGTTACAGAGATGAAAATGAAATGGCCTTTCCCTCAGAGTCTAAATTCTCTTGTACGAGGGAGGGAAAGAATTCAAAATGAACACAGATCTATGTATACTCAGGGTCAAGGTGAAGTGATTTTACAAGACATAAAGCATTAACACCTGGGGAGGAATATGAGGTGAATCAGCAAAGTCTTTATGTAGGAGGTGACGTCTAGGCTAATCTGGATATATGACATGCTAAGAAAAGTTTAACAACCGGCTCTCCAGAAAAATGTCACAGGACACACTTTGATGTTGAAGCTACATTATGGACATTTTCTCGATCGCTTTCTTAGGACTAGGCGATCCAAAAGCCAATCAACCAAGCCTTGATTTGTAGTGTTGTCCAAACGGTGAGTGTTCACACCGACAACTGAAAAATTCACTCTTTGTAGTCAGTTCGGACATGGTTCCAGCACACTAAGCAAAAGTTAGTTGGGAGTACACAGAGCTGATACACTAAGGAAGGAGATGGAGTGTTGTCTGTTTGGATGGAACGGCATGGAGGGAGTAACACCTTAGGTGAGGGAGCTGGCAGCAGGTTATGAATACCAATAAATTTAGATTTTATCCAGAAAGCAATAGGGAGCCACTGGGGTATCTTGATCAGAGGAGTGATTTGGGCAGATCTATGCTTTCAAAAATAAGACTTTGAAACTGATGAGTTGGAAAAGGGACAGACATGAGGCAGGCCAGTGGCAGCATGTAACCAATGGTGATTTGAGCTAAGTAGCACATACATCAGATGAAGGGCATGGGCCCGCCAGTAAAAGGGATATGCAGGGTAATGGATGCCCAGTCCACAGGCTGACCCAGTGCCCCCAATGGGAAAAGAGCCCCAAAAAAGCAAGCAGTCATTCTAATGGGCATCTAGATATTTTGGGGGCTAGAACTTTTTAACTTTTGAGTTGGGCTAGGGATCTTCTGTTGGTGAAGCCTGGGGACCCCTTTCAGAATCAGATTTTTTAATGTAGACAATATGGCAAGGAATTAGAAAATGAGTAGGTGTCCATCAATTGGGGAATGGCTGAATAAGTTATGGGCTAGGAAAGTCATGGAGTATTACTGTTCTCGAAGAAATAAAGAACAAGCTCATTCTGGAAAGGCCTGGAAGGAATTACATGAAATGATGTGGAGTAAAGGGAACAGAAGCAAGAGAACAACGTATACAAGAACAGCAAGATTATGTGATGATCAACCATGATGGCCTTGCTCTTCTCAACAATGTGATGATTCAAGGCAATCCCAATAGACTTTGGATGGAAAATGCCATCCCCATCCCGAGAGACAATTATTGAGATTGAATGTAGATCAACTTTTTTGTTTTCTTCAGGGGTTTTTTCTCGTGATTCTTCCCTTTTGTTCTGATTTTTTCTCTCCCAATGTGATTCACATGGAAATATGTAAAAAATTAACACGCATGTATAATCCAAAAAAGTTTTTACATGTAATGCAGAAAAAATTAAAAATAAATGTATAAAATGCATAGGATGACAAAAAAATGAGTTATATTGAAACTGTTATCAAAGAATTTTTTTAACAAAACAAAACAAGTTCATGGATCCCCTGAAAGCTACAAATTCCTGCTAGGGTACGAGACAAAACATGGACAAAAAGCTTGGAGGATAGGGAAGGGAAGAGGAGAGATGTGCACTGGTAGAGGAGATGCCTTGAGAATACTCCCAAGATCAGAGTGTCAACCAGATGTAAATGTGCTCCTTCACCCCAGTGTTCTTGGCTCTTCTTAAATGGCCCTTCTGATTATTGACAAAGGGCTATGCAAACACTCCTGCAGGACCTCTCTCCCCCATTTTCCACCCTCCATCTCCTGCAGCACCTCCATCCTCATCCTCTGCTCTTAGCCAAGGGCTCGTTTGCCCTCCTGCTTTTTCATCCCCCCAGCAGGAGATTTTTGAGAACACCCATATGGTCACTTGTGACTTCCTACTCTCCTGACAAATCTCCATCTTCGGCACAGCACGTCTAAGGTATCCTCTTCCCAGGGCATGACCTCGATGACAATGCACAGATGACTTAGAAAATCATCTCCTTTTTTTTCCCCTTTTTGCTGAGGCAATTAGGGTTAAGTGACTTGCCCAGGGTCACATAGCTAGGGAATGTTAAGTGTATTTGAACTCAGGTCCTCCTGACTTCAGTGCTGGTGCTCTATCCACTATAGCGCCACCTAGCTGCCCCAGAAAACCATCTCCTAAGGATGGCATAACATGCTAAAGGAAGAGCTCCCTCCCCCAATTAGCTCTCTCTCCCACCTTAGACCATAATGCCAGGTCCCGAACGCGTGCCCACCTGTATTGTTGCTCCCGTGTCCAAAGTTACAAATCTGGCTGATATTGTGCACCCAAATATGCATTTCTTCTTCTGTCTTGGCCACCAGGTAGAAAGTGCGGTAGTTAGTCTTGACAACAAACACAAAGTCATTCTGAAACTCCCTTCGAATGAAGTCTGGCCCTGCATACTTGCGCACCTCACCCTCACTCAGGTCAATCACTCGAATAGGCTTCTTTGAGTGATCGCTCCGATAGTACTCCAGAACATCAGGGTTCCCGCTCATCCGGCCGTGCCGCAACACAAACCAGCGCTTCCGCCAAGCCTGGAGAGAGAGAGAGAGAGAGAGAGAGAGAGAGAGAGAGAGAGAGAGAGAAAGAGAGAGAGAGTTTAACACAAATCAGATTGTGAGTGCTGAGCTCGGTTCTTCAATGCCATGAATGCACAGAAAGCACCAACAGCTCACCATGCCCAACTTTCTGAGTGGATGAAAATCAGCCTTGTCTTGGAGCTCTCTCCAGAAAGTTCATTAAAGTAAATTGCCTGGATGGATTTTGGGGTACCCTGGATATAGTCTTATATAACACCCTGAGGTGAGGATCTGGAACTGATCTAAAGAAATACTTCTCAGCACACTTGAGAGAACAAGAAAGGCTCAGAGAGTTTGGCAGGGAAGGCTAAAGACCCCCACTCCAAAGCTGAGGGCTGCTGGACTGCTGCCTGCAGGTCCGTGAGTCTAAAGGGATGCAGGGCCAGGTCACATTTCTATATACTTTGATGCTTTGCCAACAAACCACTTTAGCTGTCATTAAGGTGTCATGAAGTTTTCTCTTTCAAAGTTCTGTTTTAAGATACTTTATTCTGGAAGAGATATAGTCATCGTGAAAAAATCCTGACTGCCAGGCAGTTGCCGATCCCAGAGTAGATACAAAACTTGTGTATTATTTCTCTCTTTTTTTTAATTAAAGCTTTTTATTTACAAAACACATGCATGAATAATTTTTCAACATTGACCCTTATAAGGTCAATTTGTGTTGCAGATTTTCCCCTTCTTCCCACCATCCCCTCCCCTAAAAGCCAAGTAATCCAATACATGTTAAACATGTTAAAATATGTTAAATCCAACATATTTATATATATTTATACAATTCTCTTGCTCCACAAGATCAGATCAAAAAGAAAAAAAAATTGAGTAAGAAAACAAAATGCAAGCAAACAACAACAAAAAGAATGAAAATGTTATGTTGTGATCCACACTCAGTTCCCTCAATCCTCTCTCTGGGTGTAGATGGCTCTCTTTATCACAAGATCATTGGAACTATTGTTCAGTGATGAAGAAAGCCATATAGACCCAGGGAGAGGCCTGTGGGAACTGAGCGTGGACCACAACATAACATTTTCCCACTTTCTGTTGATATTTGCTTGCATTTTGTTTTCCTTCTCAGATTTTTTTCTTTTTAGATCCAATTTTTTGGTGGCATTTTTTGCACATGGCGGATCCCTTTCTTACGTATTATTTCTCGAAGGACTCCACACTAGTTTTCTTTTTATGGACTCCACACTAGTTTTCTCTTTATGGCTATTTTTTTCCTTGTGCTAACAGGAAGAAAGTGAGATAAGATGGATAGAATAGATAGGTAGGTAAACAAGTAGATAGATAGCTAGATGACGGATAATAGGTAGAGATTAGATAAGAGATGAATGGGTGGTAGATGATAAATAGATAGATGGATACATGACAGCTAGATACTACATGATAGATAATATGTAGTTGGATATGAGAGGGAGATGGATGAATAGATGATAGATAAACATATAGACAGAACAAAAGTCCCAAGAAACTTTTGTTTAAGACACTCAAAGGTCACTTATTAGGGGAGATTGTCACTAACAGCTGGAAGAAAAAGAAGAGAGACATATTATCTTTGTGCCTTGGAGACTGGACGCCAAGATAAGGTGAGCTAGAATGGAGCTTGATTAACTGAATCTAGAAATAAGACCAAGCTTTAATTAAGATTAAATTGATACCAGTTAAGGATTATTCATGAAAAAAAATGTTTTAAGTCTTGAACTCTGTATGACGACAGTATTCCTACATTTTTAATTGAAAATATTTAAAGTTGTTTTTAGCTGTTTTTATTTTATATGATCTAGAAAACACAGTTTCCTTCATTTTGAGAAGCTATATTTTTAGTAAAGTGGAGCCAAGAATGGAAAATTAAAGGCAGCAACTCAACTGAACACTCTCAACATTCCCTTCCAAACAACTTTAACACTTCAAATCAAATTTTGGATTTGGTAGAGTCAACAAAAGGTCAGTGTGAGACATTTTTATGCCCTAAGGAAACTTAGCAAATCAGCAGGAAAGATTTGTGACACCAGAGCAGAAGCCTGTCCAGATCCCAAAATAGCAACTGCAGCAATTTGGAGTGTTCTCAGTCCAGAAATAGAAAGGGGGCTTGTCAACTGTTAAGAAAAAGAGTACAGGGGACCCTTTGCTGGCACTGATTATAAATGGTGCTGGTTGGCAACTCTATTGCCCCTACGCAGTTCTGGATCACAGTTCCAGAGTAAAAAAAAAAAAAAAAAAGAATGCTGGGAAAAAGGAATGCTGGTGGTTGGTCACAAGGGAACAGGAGCTCTGGTCACAGTACCAAAGCAGAGGAACCAGGGACCTTCTTTGATAATAACCAGAATGCAGATCAGGTGAGAAGTAGCCACACTGGAAGACCAGGATCACATGACTTTGAAAGCACCAAAAACTTGCAGACCCCTAGAATTAGCTCTGATAAACAGCAGCACAAACAATCCTAAAGCTTGAAACAGGCCTTCCCACCCCTCAAGGGAAGCGGAGCTCAATCTTAACAAAGTTTAAAGTCAAAAAATAGACTGGAAAAATGAGCAAAAAACAAAAAAAGGAACTTGCCCATAAATAACTACTACCATAGCAGGGAAGACCAAGGCATAAATTCAGAAGGACATAACAATGTGAAAATAGTTACACAAAAAACCTCAAAGAAAAATGTTTATTGGAACCAAGCCCAATAAGAAATCCTGGAAGCATTAAAGAACGAGTGAATAATGGTAGAAGAAAAATCGGGAAAAAGAAATGAGGGTGATGCAAGAAGAATATGAAAGAACTAACAGCTTTGTAAAGGAACAACAAAAATACTATATAAATATATATATATATGAATATATATATATATATATATATATAAAATAATACCTTAAGAAACAGAAATGGTAAAGTGACACAAAAATTCACTGAAGAAAAGAACTACTTAAAAACCAGAATTGGCCAAATGAGAAAAGAGGTACAAAATCTCACCAAAGAAAATAATTCCTTAAAAATTAAGACTTTGGCAAGTGGAAGCTAAGGGCTCCAAAAGACAACAAGAAACAAAGTGAAAAGAATGAAAAATTAGAAGAAAATGTGAACTATCTTACTGGAAAAACAACTGACCAAGGAAATAGATGGAGGGTGCATAATTTAAGAATTAAGACTATCAGAAAGCTATGATCAAAGGAAGAACCTAGACATCGTATTTCAAGAAATTATTAAGGAAATTTGCCCTTAGAACCTAGATTCAGAAGGTAAAATAATAATTGAAAGAATTCACAAATCATCTCCTGAAAGAGATCCCAAAACAAGAAAAAATCCCAGGAATAGATAGTAGAGCCAAATTCCAGAGCTCCCAAGTCAAAGAAAAAATACTTCAAGCAGCCAGAAAGAAACAGTTCAAATGTGGAGCCACAGCTAGGATCATACAAGATTTAGCAGCCTCCACGTTAAAGGAATGGGAAGTATGGAATATGATATTACAGAAAGCAAATGAGCTAGGATTACAATGACAAATAATCTACCCATCAAAACAATATAATCCTTCAGAGGGAAATGAACATTTAATGAAATAGAGGACTTTCAAGAAGCTACGCTGCTAGCTGTGGGTCTATGTAAACTTAGAACATCCTTATACCATCTCTCACTCCTTTCTTTGAGCCAAATCTCCAAAACTTGGCTAGCTACATCTTGCTTTAAGGGTTCTAAAGTTCCTCCTGGGCCAACAACTCAAGCCCTCTCTGATGTGCTTCTTCCCAAAATGATTAGTTGAGGAACAATTTAGTTAACCTTCAGTAGTTTTTAGAAAAGAGATTATTAGCATACACAAGATGGCATATAATAGTAACAGATGGCACAGAACATCCTCACAAGAGTCTGATACACTAACCCCTCAAGTACTTAGGGAGTTCAGGGGAAGGTCGGCTCAAACTTAAAGAGCACAATTTTAGTTTGCTGTAAGTCTTTTTCTTCTATTCATGGGCAACTCAAGAAGATATATTTAAGCATGGCAACTCGGCATCCACCAGTCTTTGCCTCTTCATATAGAGATTATCATCAGATGATCTGGGAATGTGGGTAGGACTTTGATGGGAAGATGAAAAGACCCTTCAAAGCTTGCAAGCTTCTCCTCTGGCCAGAGAGAGAGTGTGTGTGTAAGAGAGAGATGAGGGGAGAGAGGAAAGAAGAAAGGGGGAGAGAGAGAGAAAAAGCGTGGGGGTGATAAAGAAAAGGGATCTGGCCAAGGTTTCCCCCCCTTAAGTGGTCCTCAGAGGTACTCTGGAAAGCCACACAAGCCTCAACCTCTTTTTTTTATTTTAGAATTAATAGTTGCTTTTATTTTGGCCCTGGATCATTCATACCTTACAACGTTTCCTCAAATGGTAGGAGACAACATTTTTTTTTATTTTAAAGCTTTTTATTTGCAAAACATATGTATGGGTAATTCTTCAACATTAACCCTTAACAAAGCTTTCTGTAACAAAATTTTCCCCCCTACTCCCCATCCCTCCCCTAGATAGCAGGAAATCTACTACATATTAATTATGTTAAAATACTTGACAAATCGAATATATGTATACATATTTCCACACTTATTGTTGTGCAAGAAAAATCGTATCTACAAGAAAAAAAATCTGAGAAAGGAAACACAATGCAAGCAAACATCAATAGAGAGCATGAAAGTGTTATGTTGTGGTCCACATTTCCTATCCCTCTCTCTGGGTGTCTATGGCTTTCTTCACTGACCAAGTGGAACTGGATTGAAATATTTCATGGTTGAAGAGAGCCACGTTCATCAGAATTGATCATCATATAGTCCTGTTGCCGTGTATAATGATCTCCTGGTTCTGCTCGTTTCACTCAGCATCAGCTCATCAAATCTCTCCAGGACTCTCTGAAATTGTCCTGCTGGTCGTTTCTCACAGAACAATAATATTCCATGACATTCATATATCATAATTTATTCAGCCATTCTCCAATTGATGGGCATCCATTCAATTTCCAGTTTCTAGCCACCACAAAAAGGGCTGCCACAAACATTCTTGCACATGTGGGGACCTTTCCCTCCTCTAAGATCTCTTTGGGATATAGGCCCAGTAGAAACAGTGCTGGGTCAAAAGATATGCACACTTTGATAGCTTTTTGAGCATAGCTCCAAATTGCTCTCCAGAATGGTTGGATCCGTTCACAGTTCCATCAACAATGTATCAGTGTCCCAGTTTTCCCACATCCCCGCCAACATTCATCATTATCATTTCCTGTCATTTTAACCAATCTGACAGGTGTGTAGTGGTACCTCAGAGCTGTCTTAATCTGCATTTCTCTGATCAATAGTGACTTGGAAGACTTTTTCCTATGATTAGAATTTAATTTCTTCATCTGAAAATTGTTCATATCCTTTGACCATTTATCGATTGGAGAGTGGCTTGAATTCTTTCTTTTTTTTAATTTTATTTTTTTTATTTTATTTGCATAACATATATGTGGGTAATTCTTCAACAATAACCCTTACATAGCTTTCCGTTACAAATTTTTCCCCCAACTCGCCACCCCTCCCCTAGATGGCAGGATATCCACTACATGTTAATTATGTTAAAATATTGGCAAATCGATTATATGTATACATATTTCCAAACTTGTCATTGTTGTGCAAGAAAAATCTTGTCTACACAAACGATATATCAGATAAAGGAAACACAATGTAAGCAAACATCAATCATGGAGTATGAGAATGTTATGTTGTGGTTCACATTTCACATCCCTCTCTCTGGGTGTATATGGCTTTCTTCAGTGAACAATTGGAGGTGGTTTGAAACATTTCATTGTTGAAGAGAGCCATGTGAGTGGCTTGAATTCTTATAAATATGAGACAATTCTGTATATTTTAGAAGTTGGGCCTTTATCCAAACCCTTAAATGTAAAGATGATTTCCCAATTTATTGCTTTCCTCCCTAAACAAATTTAAGCCTAATCACGGAGTTATTCCATCCTTGTCCTAGCCAGTTTTACTAATACAAACAAGTCAGTTAAGAATTGAATTCTGCGTATTGACTGTCTGTTCATTTCTGCCATAACACATCCTCTTTATAAAATGAGATGCAGGAAAAAAAATAGTTTGATAAAAGAGTTCCTACAAATCGGCCAAGCTGGTCATCTTAGTATTTTACTCACATCAACCTAAAGCATTAATTAAATAAGCAAATTGCTAATTTTCAAATTAACAATGGTTCTCTAAATAGCCAATATTAAAATGTTCTGCTACACATACTGAAATCCAATCTACTTGAGGACATTGAAATCCTGATGCTCCCTAACAATCTGGTACTAAAGATTCACATTTTGGAAAAGGAAAGTGGGGATGGAGAGACCGTGCTCCCCAAATGAAGAGTTCAGTCTGCTAGAGGGTCCCTGGCATTGCCCCAAGGAAGACTATACAGTAAACAGTAAAAAGTGAGAGCTCTGGAAGAAGACCAAAAGGAACATCATTTCAGGATTTGGTCAATTGCGCCCCTACCCCAGGCCATTCCCCAGAGCAGCCTACATGCTTAGAATGGCTCTGGAGGCCCAAGGATGGCTTTAAAAAGGCTCCAGAAGAAATGGAATTTCCAACAACAAGAAGTCTGTAAATGCACCAAACAAATTAGAACGCATCCAAGAGCCTCTTTTTTAAAGAGCTTCTCTTTGGGGGTGGGGGGGAGAGGGAGGAGAGAAAAAGAAAACAATCCTTTTAGGAAAGAGATGAAAATTAAAACAAATTTACACACAGAAGGAAAACTCCCAACATCCAAAGTCCCCAGCGCCATCTTTCTTCTCTGGTCTAGTCTGCAACCTTATCAGAAGAAAGGATCCTCCATTCTGATAATGCACTAGTTGTACTTTAGGGCTTCCCCTGTTTAGTCTCCATCATTTATTTGTGTAGCCCACCTTCTGCACAGGTCCAATGTGCCAGTCAACGCCGGGAGGCTTGGCGCAAACATGACTCCAAAGTTGGTTTGAAATACTTTTTTTTTAATTTCCACAGACTACTTTTTGGTGTTTCTTTTTTTTTGTTTTTGTTATAACTATAAATTGTGAGATTATAAAAGCTTGTCTTTGACTTGAAAAATCAAGGTTTGATAGGATATTTGTTAACCTGCTATCTTTTTTAAAAGAGTGTTGGTCAATATTTCTATGGGAATGTCACAGCTTTAGCTCAGGTGGTATTGAAAAGGAGGCAAGAAACAGGGCATTGGGGAAAAAACAATGATGGAAAGACGACTTTGGGGAAAAAAAAGAGGGGCAGCTAAGTGGCACAGTGGATACAGCACCAGCCCTGAAGTCAGGAGAACCTGAGTTCAAATCTGACCTCAAACATTTAACACTTCCTAGCTGTGTGACTCTAGGCAAGTCACTTAACCCCAATTGCTTGAGCAAGAAAAAAAAAAGACTGCAAATTTCTAGATAATGATAAACTCTGAGAAAACCGAGTGTCTTACAAGGCCAGAAAGGGAACCTGAGCTTGGTTAAAGGAACTTTAGCCTAGAAGGGGAGTCTCAAGGCCATTTGGTTTGTTTTTTTCTCCCTAAAGACCAATCTTAAAGCAGATTATTTGGTTTCCCATTCTACACACTGACATTGAGACCAAGAAGGTAATCAATAATCCCTTTAAATTTTGTCTTTTAAATCTCTGGTGCTTCTTTAGTGCTACTATGGCTGTAAAATTACTTGCCATCCTTCTTCTGGATGCGATGTCACTCCCTCTGGGCCGTGCCCCACGGCTGGCATTGAATATTCACTAGCATTTGAGGGCATCTGGCAAGCTCTGTTTCTCCCTCCAGGTCTTCTTTCAGTTGGCAGATACAGATACACAGGAAGCTCAGAGGCCTTGAGAAAGGGTCACCTGAGGTCAGAACTCATCGATGACTTCCAATCACCAGCCATTTGGGCAGCCCAAAGCCCACTTCAGAAGCTTTCCTTTAACTACCCAGAGAATAGTAGGAGCCTGAAAGGGTATCTGTTCTCTTGGAGAAAAGTAGGTACAGCCCAGTTTTCCTAAAGTAAAGCCCTGGACCCTGGTAAAAAGATGAACACACACATCTACACCTATCTGCCACACACATCAACCAACATTAGCACCCACATCCACACCAACACTCATACCCCCACACACTTCACACCAACCAACAGCCACATTTACACACATCCACACCCAAACCCACACCCCAACACCCATGCACACAACAGTATGAAGGGGAAAATGAAATAAATTTTTCGAGCACCAGACAGATTTAATTCAATCTCACAGGCATCGATTAAGTTTCTACTGTGTTCCAAACAGAGGACACAAAAACAAAAAGGAAATCATCCTTGCCCTCCAAAAGATGGCATGCAATTGAAATGGAAAATATAGATAGAAGTCACCCTCCTACTACAGAGCCACTACAGTAGCTCTCTCTCACCTTCTTCAGAAGCCCAAGATAGAGGAGAAACTATCAGAAGAGTACCCTCAGGCTCTTCCAATAATATTCAAAGCCATCCCATTACAAGGCACCAAGAGAGACTATTGGACATGGGTCTGTGAAAGAGCTGTCAGGAAGCTTCTGGAACCCCTAACCCCACAGGGAATTTTGGTGAAGCATCCATCGTGAGAATTCCCTTTTCCAAAACCCTACCAAGGGCCTGCATCCACAGCCTCTGATCAAAGGCCTCAAACAGTGGGAAACTGGGGACGTGGGTGGGCATCCCTTTCCATTCCTGGAGAACCCCAATGGCTAGGAATTTTCTGCTGAAAGCGAGCAAAAATCTACTTCTCTGGAGCTTCCACCCATCAGCTTTGGCTCTAGAAATGAGCAAGAAGCATCCTAATTGTCAGAAGGGAAAAGGGTGGAGACTGGAAAGTACAGGCCTATAAGCTGACCGTGAAGCCAGAGCCAAGTGAGAGCATATTCCATAGGTGGGTTTGGAGCGCTTGGAAAAGCAAGATGTAATTACTAGTAACCAAGGAAGGTTCATTAAGGTTGTCTTGCCAGATTAATCTCATCTCCTTTGTCTGATAAGGCTCCTGGAGCAGACCAATGCCATAAGCACAGTCTCTCTTGATTTCCCAGCCACGCAGATGTTTCCTTAAAGGAAAGCCAACATTGAACTGAGCAGAAATGTAACCCAGGGTGTTTCCCTGGTGCTTATTACAAGCATTTCTCCAGACTAATACAGTTGCCCAGTCAGAGGCCATGAAATGGTTCAGTCACATTGGCACTTGGCCGCCCCCATCACCCCGCCATCCCCAGAGGAGCTGGGCTTCCTGTGGCAAGCCCCAGCTTCTCTGTTCACCTTAGTTCAGTATCTTGCTTGCTTGGCCCTCCCTGAAAACTCGGCTATTTCCAATGCAGGAAATGCTGCATGGGACAGGGAAGTCCAAGACTGAAGATCAAGAACCAAGGCTAACGTTCAGCTCATATTCAAAGTGGAAAAAGGCTAGGCAACCTTGCAGAGGAGGTCTATCTCACCTGGGAGCCTCACTGGCCCTGGATGAGTTAGGGCTGGGCTCCTTGCTACAGCTCCTTGTTGAGCTCAATGACTTTGCCAAACCTTGACTTTGTCTCCTGGCCTGCAGCTAAAGGAGTCATCTGTCTTCACGTTGCTGGGCCCAGGAGATTCATAAAAAACTTAGTGACTTGGAACAGCTAGGTGGCACTGCAGTGGATAGAGCACCAGCCCTGAAGTCAGAAGGACTAGAGTTCAAATCCAGCCTCAGACACTTAACACTTCCTAGCTGTGTGACCCTGGGCAAGTCACTTAACCCCAATTGCCTCACCCACCAAAAAAAACCCCCCACAAAACAACAAAACTTAGTGTCCTGAGCTACACTGTGTGTGAGAATAACTAGAAAGCAATAGCTACTATTGCGACACTGGGGTTTTTTCTACATTTGCTATAGGCAGCTCAAATACAACCTGTGGACAGGAAGCAGAACAGGGATTTCACTGGCATACAACATTTCCAAATGAGGAAAAGTTCAAGAGGTCGTGGGGACAGACTGTGTCCAATGCCAGACTTGAGTCTTTGCGGCTGGCCTCCTTAGCAGCCTATGTCTTCATCAGGAGAGTCTTGCTTTTTTGTGGGTCCCTGTAAACCTGGTTTTATCCAACACAGAACAGGCAGGGCTACCATAATGTAAGACTATAAATGAATGGCGATTATCTTACCCATTCTATTACAATAGAGCAACACTCAGCCGCCTGTGTCTCCGGCATCATTGGGTGTGTTCTGTAACCAATTCTAAACCAATGAGAAGTTAGCCCATCAATGGCATAGACTGATAAGTCAGGGCTGTCCCCATTGGCTGGAACACAGCAACAAAACAAACAGCTTTGCAAAGTGTCCATAATTATCCTGTCTCCTCAACAAAAGTTTGGGCTGCTTTGGGGAAGCCTGGGGTTCTTCAGACAACAATTTGGAACACTCTGCACTATCCCTTTTCACTTGTCTCGAGCCCCACTACAGTACAGCATAGAGACAAGCTTAGAGAAGCAAGCAGAGATCTGAGAAGGTGGTTGGCAGCTTGGCAGATGCCAGGGATGGTGTACCCAGATGACACTCATCTTAGTTCATCTTAGCCCAAAGAAGTCACAGGGATGTGATAAAGTAGTTTGAAAAAACAGTAGATGTAAAATATTGTGTTGTCACGTGTCAGATTTATTGGGGGGGGAGCCCCGCAGGGTGAGAAAGACAGACAGAAACAGAGAGAGAGAAATGTATAAATAGGTAGACATGGCTCACAGATGGCGTGGATTGCTATGAAATCAGCTCTGGGCCCCCCATCAAAGACATCACATTAGCTGAAGGAAGGAAGGGCAGGTAAGGACTAGTGAATCACAGTTATTGGGCTAAAAGCACATGTGCTACCCCACCTCAATATCTCTGGTTTGGAGGCACAAGTCTGGATTTAGAAGGAAAGTCGCTTCCCTCATTACTGCTTTTGTTTAAGCTATTATGATGCTCTCTACCCTTAGATAATTTTAGAGAGACCAAGTAGAATGAAGTTAATATGGAATATGTAAAATATCAAATGAAACTGCAGAATTTTCAAGCTTGAAGGCCCTTAGGAATCAGCCAGTCCAACGCTCTCATTTGCAGATGAAGAAGGTAAAGGTCACAAAATCACATAGCAAGTCAGCGGCAGAACTGTTGGCAGAACTTAAAACCCCAAACTCTTTATATTTAGCCTAATAATTTCTCCTCTTCCTCCTCCTCCTCCTCTTTTTCTTCTCCTCATTTTCTTCCTTATCCTCTTCCATATCTTCATCCTCATTCTCCTCATCTTCCTCCTCCTCATTCATATCTTCATCTTCCTCATCCCTATCCTCCTCCTCCATATCTTCATTCTCCTCATCAAACTTCAGTGGAACTGGCACTTTCTCCTTATTGGTGGAAATAAAGATGAAATCAGAAGACAGGAGAGCTCTTCAGTCTTCAAGTTCTCTTCAAATCATCCATGAGCTTTCTTCAAGATGCTGAGTGTCTTCAGACTTTGGGGGTTTATAGCACCCAGTCCCCCCTTCAGATTGCTGAAGGGAGAATAAGACTGAGAAAACCTGAAAGGTCACCATCATGTCCTCATTCTCAGCTTGCTAGACAAGAGACTGCAGGGAGATTCCCTCTGCTTGGGATCCAGGATCTTCTGTCTTGGTTGGGCCAAGTTACCTTGATCACAATGGGAGAGCTCCATCACTATGTACTGTCTATTACATGGTTTTCTATTTGAAGTCTGGCTGGATTCGAAGGCAGGTTTTTCCAGTGCTCTAGCCTCCAGCCTCTTAAAAACTGTGGGTCATGACCCCACATGAGGTCTCATAACTTAATGTGAGGGGGGCAGCTAGGTGGCGCAGTGGATAGAGCACCAGCCCTGAAGTCAGGAGGATCTGAGTTCCAATCTAGTCTCAGACACTTAACATTCCCTAGCTATGTGACCCTGGGCAAGTCACTTAACCCCAATTGCCTCAGCAAAAAGCAAAAATAAATAAATAAATAAATAAAATAATTTAATGTGAAGATTGCAAAATTACGATTCATTATTAGTAAATGTTTGGTTTCTAGCACGATTTTATATACCTATATACCTGGAATCATGTAACGATTTCTTGGGCAAAAAGGAGCCATAAGTGGAAAAAGTTTACGAAGCCCTGGGCTAGCCAGCACTACCTAGCTGCCTAAGAAGGAAAGTCCTCTCTCAGCACTTTCTAGAATTTCCAGCCCAAGAGATCAGGAACGTTGCTGGGGCCAACTTCCTCACATGGCTAAGACTCAGATGGCTCCGGTCTAACATTCCAAGTCTTTCTCTTTCCCGCCTGCCAAGAGCTCATTTCCCTATAGGTTTTTCCTTAAAAATCTACCTAGTCGCCAAACGCACTGAGAGAGACAACTCTGCAGACTGAATGTGGATCAAAGACCAGTATTTTCCCCTTTCTTTTTGTTTGTTAGTTTTTTCTTTCTTATACAACATGACAAATATGGAAATGTTTAAGAGGATTGCACACGTATAACCTGTATCAGATGGCTTGCTGTCTTGAGAAGGAGGGGAGAGATAAGGGAGGAAGGAAGAAAAACTTTGGAGCATGAAATCTTACAAAAATGAATGCTGAAAAAACTCTATTTGCATGTATTTGAAAAAATAAAATATTACTGGAAATTCGGAAAAAGAAAAACGAATCTAGCAAGAATCTGCCCTCCATGAGTACTTTCCAGTCTCTACCAGTTAGGAGTCCCAGCTCTCATCACGCATGAGGCAACAAACAAAACTGGTCCCCTTCCGCCCCCTTTTCCCCTGCCCCTGGCTTGGGTAGATGCTGGGCTATAGCAGCATAGTAGGAGCAGTGTCAGGAAGGAGTGAAGAAAGGACAGAAGAAAACAGGTGGCATCTGATGGGATTCTCCCAATTCTCTGCCAGGATGACTGAAATCAAGCCAGAAATACTTTGTCAGGGGCAACAATCTGGACCCAGGGAATCCCTGCCGTGGCTGGAGTCCAAAAGCCAAGCTGAAGAAAACTGAGGAAACTATGGCCAAATCATGAAAGTGGGCGAATAAATCGTTTTGACAAGGGTCCGGGCTGCTTTGGTGTCTTTTAAGGCAATGTTATATGGATGCTTTTTGATTTTCGGGGACTCCCCTCTCCCCCTGTGAGTCTGCCCTCGTAATAAAAGGAAGTCCCAAATCCCTGACATCAAGTAACTCTCTCTCCATACCTGTAGACCTCCATCTCTGCATCCAAAGGAGCAAGGCTCATTTCCTCACATAATAAACCTAGTTGTTGCAGCTACTCACTACTATTCAATAGTGCTGACTTCAGGACAGACCACTGGGCCTGGTTTTCAAAAAAGAGAGGAGAATAGCCTGTAGACTACAGGCCACTGAGGTTGATTAGGCTTCTTGGGAAAATTCTAACACAAATCGTTAAAATCATAGTTAGTGAACATCTAGAAAAGGAAATGGAGTATGGCATAGGGTCAGTATGATTTCATCAAGAAAAGCTGTGCCATACCCTTTGATCCGACACTATCTCTAATGGGCCTCTATCCCAAAGAAATCATAAAAAAGAAAAAAGGTCCTGTGTGTGCAAGAACGTTTGTGGCAGCCCTTTTCGTAGGGGGCAAGGAACTGGAAACCATGTGGATGCCCATCAGTGGGAGAATGGCTGAATAAATTATGGTATATGAATGTTATGGAATATTATTGTTCTGTAAGAAACGACCAGCAGGATGATTTCAGAAAGCTCTGGAGAGATTTGCATGAACTGATGCTGAGTGAAACGAGCAGAACCAGGAGATCATTATACACAGCAACAACAAGATTATGTGATGAACAACTGTGACGGATGTAGCTCTTTTCAATAATGAGATGATTTAAGGGTAATTCTAATAGTCTTGTGATGAAGAGAACCATATGCATCCAAAGAAAAATCTATTGGGACTGAATGTGGATCACAATGTAATATTTTGATTTTTGTTGTGGTGGTTGTTTGCTTGCTTTTTTTTTCTTTCACCTTTTGAGCTGATTTTTCTTGTGCAGCATGACAAATATGGAAAGCTATTTAGAAGAATTGCACATGTTTAACATATATTGGATTGCTTGCTGTCTAGGGAAAGGGAGGAGGGAGACAGAAATATTTGGAACACAGTTTTGCAAGGGTGAAGGTTGAAAATTATCTTTGCATATGTTTGGAAAAATAAAAAGCTTTTTAAAGAAAAAGAGGAGAAAAGGCTATGCCAGACTACTCTTTATTTTCTCTTATGACAGGCAGATCAGGAGAATGTATGTTGCTCATCTCACTTACCTAGATTTTTGCAGAGCATTTGATATCTCCTATATTTTTGATATCTCCTGTGGAAAAGATGGTACCAATATAATTTGCAGGACACAGGACTGATTGAAGGGCAAGACTCAGAGTAATAATTAAGGTGAGGAAAGTAGACCTCCTAGGGATCTGTGGCTGACCCTGTGTCATTTCACTTCCCTATCAGTGACAAAGATAATGATGGCATTTGCATTAAGTTTGTAGATGACACTAAGCTGGAAAGATAGAAGAGATCCAATAGAGAGAACTAAAAAGTCACATATTTAGCTACAAAATCTAGCCTTCGTGAGTCAAAGCACACTTCTTTTTGTTGGATTTCACATTATTGAACTTTGCAGACACTACATTTTCTACAAACTCAAGATTTGTGGCAACCTTGTGTTGAGCAAATGATGAGCAAATCTTTCAGCACCATTTTTCCAATAGCATGTGCTCACATTGTGTCTCTGTCACATTTTGATAATTCTCATATTTCAAACTTATCATTATATGTGTTACAATCTGTGATCAGTGATCTTTGATGTTACTATGGTTTTGGGGTACCACAAACCACATGCACAGAAGACAGCAAACTTAATCAGTAAATATGGGTATTCTGACTGCTCCATCAATTGACCCTTCCCCCACCCTTCTCTCTCTCTCTCTCTCTAAGACACAACAATATTGGAATTATGCCAATTAATAACTTTACAATGGCTTCTATTGTTGTTTATCCTTTTTTCTTTTCTTTACTGAGGCAATTGGGATTAAGTGACTTGCCCAGGGTCACACAGCTAGGAAGTATCTGAGGCCAGATTTGAACTCAGGTCCTCCTGACTTCAGGGCTAGTGCTCTATCCACTGCGCCACCTAGCTGCCTCTATCCTTTTTTCTTGAAGAAGACCATGACATCAGGGCGGTGATGCCATAGCATGCAAGTGAATGGATTTAAGTGAGGGAGGGCTGTGCAGCCTCATTTTCTCTTCCAGAACCAGCTGGGTCCAGTGGCCAGATATAGGTCAGAATGACTGGAGGTAGCCCTGGATGCAGTGGGAGACCTTGGCCTTTTTAAACTAAGGTCTTTCCCAGGTTTCTTCAAGTGAAAAAAAAAAAACCTTCATTGCAGTCTTATTTTAAGAAATTGTCACAGCCACCCCACCTTCTAGCAAGTACCACCCTGATCAGTCAACAGTCATAAACATCAACCTAAGACCTTCCACCACAAAAAAATATGACTGACTGGTGGCTCAGATGATGATTTGCATTTGTTTGAGCAATAAATAAATAGTAAATATACATTTTCAGACTATAGTATAGAGTAAATATAATTTCTATATGCACTGCAAAACAAAAAAAATTGTCTGATTCATTTTATTGTGATGGTCTGGAACTGACTCACAATATCTCTGAGATATACTTGTATTGGATGGGGGAGATCTGGCTAAGCAGGAATTGGTCTGAAAAAGATCTGGAGGCTTAAGCAAGTTGCCAGCTCACTCAGTCTTAGAGTGGCCAAAAAGCTAACACAACCTTGGGCCACATTAAGAAGACCAAGCTTCTGGGAACAGGAGGTAAGAATTCAGGTGCAATTTCTTGATCAGATCCCATCTGGGCTCATGTGTGGAGTTCTGGGTAGAAGAGAGTATTGCCCAGAGCCAGGCAACCAGAATGGGCAAGTGCCTTGAGGCATTATCATATGAGAATGGGCTGAAGGAACTGGACCAAGTTTGCCTGGAGAAAAGAAGACATAGGAGGACCTGAGAGCAAGGCTGCCATGTGGAAAGGAAACAAAAACAAAACACATACACCAATTTTAACTATGGCAAGTGGCTGGTTTTCCCACAGAAGGTGAAAGGCCACTTCCTTAATATTAGAGAAACAATTTCTTTGAAGTATGGAATGTACAAGATGACCACTGGGCTTCCTTTCAATTGTCCAGCTCTGTGCATCAACTGTCACTCCCCTTACATGAAACTCTATGACTTGCCCTCAAGTCTTTTTTTAAAGCTTTTTGCTGAGGCAATTGGGGTTTAAGTGACTTGCCCAGGGTCACGCAGCTAGGAAATGTCTGAGACCAGATTTGAACTCAGGTCCTCCTGACTTCAGGGCTGGTGCTCTAACTACTGTATCAACTAGCTGCCCCTTGCCCTCAAGTCTTAAAAGCAACTAGTACCTAATCATTTTGTCCCATTCCACTTCACTGTCAATTACAGGAGCCCCATGCTACTTTCCAATAAATCTCTCGGTTTGCACCAGAGATCTCGCTAACTTCATTTAATGGGGCCTTGATGAGAAATCTCTGGAAAAGGGAGAAAGAAAAATTTCATTCAAAATGACTACAGAAAATATAACATATTTAGGAGTGTAACTACTAAGGGACTAAGCGAATTTAACTATAAAACACTCTTTGCAGAAATAGACCATAAAAACTGGAAAAACATTAATTGTTCCTGGGTAGGATTAGTCAACATAATAAAACTGATGACACTGTCTAAATGTATTTATTGAGTGCTAAACCATTCAAACTCTAAAAGAAATATAAACTTAGAAAACATAATAGCAAAATTTACACGGAGGAACAAAGATCAAGGATCTAAAAAATAAAATCTGAAAAAAAGTGGGAAGGATGAAGACTTATCACTACCAGATTTCAAACTTAGAAAGCAAAAATCATTAAAACAATTTGAAAATATTGATCTCAGATAAAGTCAAACTTTTAAAAAGATTTGATTACGAGAGAAATCTATATTATATGTCAGCATATTAATATTGTTTTACATGTGTGTATGCATAGATGTATGTGTATATATAGATATAAGTGTGTGTATATGCATATGTGTATGAATGCGAGCACATACACACAAATATATCCACGTTTAATTGTAGCCTGCTTGGGAGAGGTGGGGAGGGATAAAAGGGGAAAAAACGAATAAAGTAAAAAGTTCACAGAAGAGAACAAAAGAAAACCTACAAGGAAGCAAAGAAAATATTATGACTATAATGTCTTCTATTATTATATACTTTCTTGAAATGGGAATTTATTGTAACATATTTTGAAACCTCTCTGGTGTACTATTGGGCATATTACAATATGTTTTGTTTTGTTTTGCTTTTCTCAGTTTCTATTCCTAATTTTGTTTTTTTTTTATTTTGCACTGAAGCTCTAAATAAATGAATACATTAAGAAATTAAAAAATAACTTGGTACTAGTTAAAAAGAAAGAGAAATGTTGATCAGTGGAATAGATTCAGTACACAATTTACTGCAACAGTATAATGTTTGATAAACTCAAAGACCCCAGGTTACTGAGGAAGGATTCACTATTTGACAAAAACTACTGGGAAAACTGGATATCAGTCAAATAGCAATTCTGTTCTCAAAGAGGACCAATGACATCATAGATGATGTCTTGACTTACACATGAATTTAAGGGAGGTAGAGCTGGTACTCACTTTCTCTTCCAAAGTCATCCAAGTTCAATGGTAAGGCAAAAGTAAAAATGAGCAGTGATGGCCCAGGATACAATGGATGACCTGGAATCTTTGATCACTGACCAATCTTGAAGCACTCCACAGTGCCTTCTTAGGGTGGACAACCCCCTGACTCTCTGACAGAATTGAGGCCTGTTAGTTGCTTTCAATCTGTAATTTGTTTCTAATGTCAATCCTTAGGATCTAAATGGAACACCTATTGGCATATATAGGAGATGTTGATCTATGTCTACTTTTTAATAGTCTGTAATGTTTTTTAATGGTTTCTGTTGGTTAGCTTTTGCCCCAGTAGTTGGGATCTTAGGATTCATCAAACATTAGGCTACTGTGCACATTTGCTTCTCTATATATTTTTATCTAATAATTCCATTATTCAATTTCTCTATTTCTTACCCAGTACCAAATTTTCTTTCCTTATTCAATTTCTCTATTTCTTACCCAGTACCAAATTTTCTTTTCATGGTTTCATAGAATATGTTTAAATATGGTACTGCTAAACTCCCCTTTTTTCCAATATTTTTCATTAATTACTTAGATATTCTTGGACTTGAATTCATCTTAACTCCAAATGAAATTTGTTATCTTTTCTAAATATATAAAGTAATACTTCGGTAGTTTTGTATGTCAATAAAATAAGAAAATTAAATTAGGTACTAATGTCATTTTTATTATACTGGCTCAGCCTATTCATAAACAATTAATATTTCTCTGATTATTTAGCTCTGTCTTTATATAAAGAATGTTTTTTATTTGTGTTCACATACATCGTGTGTGTGTGTATGTGTGTGTGTGTGTGTCTCGGTAGGTAGATTCCCAAGTATTTGGTATTGCTTGTAATAATTTTAAAGGAAATTTCTCCTTTTCTGCTAGATTTTGTTAGTGATATACAAAAATGCAACTTCTACATCATGTGACCAACCAGATAGCAGACTAAAAATTTTCTCTGACCCTGACAACCTCCCAAACCTTTCCAAAACAGAAATTAAATGACAAAGTGAATCATCTTCAAGTGCTTTCCTAGTCTAGTGGTTTCACACTCAAATAGAAATAGGGTTCACTCATTTCTATCTAAAGATTCCTGCATGGCACATATTGACTAAGTTTCAAAATGCAATGTTATCTATGTTTTATTGTATTGTTTTAATTTGCTAAATACATTTTAATTTACTTTCAGCGGCACTTTGGAGTAATAAACCGAGTTTGACACCTCTGGTTTAGGAAACCTCTGGTTTAAAACACCTAGAACCTAAAAGAAAGTTTAAAAAACACATGAATTGAAGTCCTCTCCCCCACCCCATCTACTCTCCCCTCCTCCCCTAAAATCTGTCCCACTACTGGTAGCTAGGCTATACTTGCTGACCCATGGAATTATAATAAAACCCAGTCTCCTCTCCCTCTTCTTAGTGTTGTGAAGATCTAGGCTCCAGGCTTCAGAAGTTTACTGGGCCTTAGTGGCTAATGCTGCAGTAGATTTGGGCTATAAAAGATTTCTGGAGGAGAGCAGAGAGAAGAAAAGGAGCAGAACATATGTCTGGACTAGAAAAAGAGTTCAACCCCATATGTCAATCCTGCCCACCTACCCAGAGCCTTGGAGACCCAACCTAGAAAAATCAATTCTATATCACCAATGTGCTAATGCTCTGAACTGCCTATGTCAGGTGAGAGAGAAAGGAGAAGCAGAAAGAGGGAGACACATTACTGAAAAGTAGAGGGAAAGAGCCAAGCATACAGCTGGGGCCAGTTCTATGCCACCAAAAGTGACTTGGGACAAAGAATGAAGCTGGTAAGCCATGATTTTTCCAGCATGGGAGAAGACTGAGATGCTTTGAGATCTAGTCCCCAAGGAAAGCACCACTAGAAGGAAGGAAATCAGGAAGTGGATGATAAGGGAAATCAAAAGGAAAAGGACTGAAATTCCAAAGATCCCAGGAAGATGAAAACTCAAAAATTTTGAATACAAGTAAATGAATCGCCAAGGAAAACCTTAAAAACAAAAGGAAATGTGGCCTCCAAAACTAATGAATAAGTTTAGGCAATCTGAATAAGTTAAAAAAAAAGAAGAAAGAAAAACAATCCAACATTTGATGAAACAAAAAGACCCTATAGAATTTGAGAAGAGCATAAAACCACAACATACTGCTTCTGAAAGGTTTAAGAACAAAATAAGATTTATAAGAGTAGAATTTATGGCCTTCCCAGCAAAAAAAAAAACGGGCACAATAGAAAAAAAAAACTTGGATATTAAAGTCTTACAAAACAAATAAAAGAGAGAACAGTGGATTTGGAATGTAAATACACAGAAATGAAAGACAATCTAGAGATAAGAAGCAAAAAACAATAACATTTTAAAAAGATGCTGTTTAGCCAAGTAAAACAAATTGATCTCAAAGATAGAATGTGTAGAGAAAGGATCATAGGTCTCCCAGATGAACATAAATCAAAAAAACCTGAACACTATAATACAAGAAATAACACCCAAAAAACCTGTCTAGAATTTCTGAACATAAATAATGAAATACCAATTGAAAGAATTCATAGACTGTCTCCAGAAAAACAACAACAACACAAAAATCAAAAGGCTGAAAATACCAAGACATGGCTAAATTCAGAAAATAAGTTCTGCACGTGATCTGGAGAAAGTTCTTCAAATACAAAGGAAAAGGAATTTGAAGAACACAAGACTATTCTGCAGCCACTAAAAATGTGGAAGGGAATGGATTTAGTGTGTTCTAAAGAGCAATGGAGTTAAGGATACAGCCCACGGTAACCTACTCTGCAAATCTGAACTTAACCACAAACAAAAAAGACAGATGTTCAATAATAAAGAGCAGTTTGAAATATTCTTAGAAAGAAAACCAGAGGAGCAGCTAAGTTGTATGTGGATAGAGTACCCTGAAGTCAGGAAGATCTGATTTCAAATCTGACCTCAGACATTTAACACTTCTAGCTGTGTGACCCTGAGCAAGTCACTTAACTCCAATTGCCTCAGCAGAAAGAAAAGAAAGAGAGAGAGAAAGAAAGAGAGAGAGAAAAAAAAGAAAGAAAGAGAGAAAGAAAGAGGGAAAGAAAACCAGACCTGAAGACATTATTTATTTCTTGAATACATAAGACAATAGAAATGCAGAAGGGATAAAGGAATGTGAAAGCCAAAGACAGCAGTAGAAACTTGAGTGACAACAGAGAGACCCAAAAAAGACATCTTTCTAAATGTAACCAAAGAAACAGGAGTGAAGGTGGGAATCAGATTAAGGCAATAGTGAAGTGTTGGGCCTGGGGACTAAAAACACTCTGCCTGTAGGTGTAGGAAAGGTTCATAAAAGGGGCAAGGGAATAGGGGAATACAAGGTAGTTTGTGATGTTCCCAGGTCAAATGGAGGATTCCTATTAAGGGGAAGATGACTTCTATAGTGTCTCAGGAAGAGAAGAGCCTACAGGAGAATGGGTGAGAAGTGGAAGGATTAAAAAAGGTGAGGGGAATAGGGAAGCCTTGCTTTGGGGATGGGATGGGTTCCATTGATGAATGCTCCTATGGGTGAAGGATGATGTTCTTTGAAGGGCAATTGGGACCTTATGCGAGGGAATGTCTGGAAGATCTGGTGACTGAAAAGTTCATTCATCCTATTTTTTAATAGGATAGGTAACTGGGAGACCATACACCCAGGGAAGAAATTTTGAGGCAAATGGAAATGAAAGTAATCAGGTGGAGGATGGAGAAAAGTGGTGGGATCCATAACTGGGGTCATGAGAGAGGGGGTCTTAACAAAATGTAGTGTCCTCCTTGTCACCTACAGGGATTGGCATTGCTCTGGGAATGAGGCACAATGGCAAAGGGGGATCTGCACAGTAAACAGTAAAGGCAGGGGCAGAAAATTCTTAGAAAGCAGAGCCCAGAATGCACATCACATAAGTTTTGATTTCATGAGGAATACTAAATAATTATAGGGGTCATGAACCAGAGACTGAGGGTCTAGACTAGACAGAAAGGGAGTATGAATAATGAAGGGAGAAATCCTTTTTGGAAAAGGTATACAAAAAAAGTTTAAAAAACTAATTAACAGGACTAGTTGATAAAGAGAAGGGGAGATCTCTTTAACTGAGGAAAGAAAGAGGAATTAATAAGCAAAACTCCAAAGGAAAAGAGGTAACAAACAGAAAGGGGAAAAGATCCAGTGGAAACAGGACCACCTTTAAAAATATCAAGCTAAAAAACAGAAGAGATATAGTATTGTATTTACAGGAGAAAAGGGGAGAAATCGCAACTTGGAAAAAATTATATAAATAAAGGAAAATATAAACCTCAATCATAACCTTATAAATGAATTAACAATCCAATGAAATGAAAAAGAATGGCAGATTAGATAAGAAAAGAAACTTCAGTGATATCCCTCTCTCATTTTTGAATAAGTCAAACTGAAAAATAAATAAAAGGGAAACTATAGAACTGAATAAATGGATGAAGAAACTAGAGCTAAAAAATTTATGACATCTTTTAAACAAGACTGAAAAACAATATACATATTTCTCAGCAGCACAGAACTTTTATTTCATTTTTTTAAAAAAATTATTGCTTATTTATTTTAAACATTCAATTTTTAATATTCTGAATTCAAAATTTTCTCCTTCCCTCTAGCTAACCTCCCCAATCCTTTGAGAATGTAAGCAACATGATATCAATCATAAAATATGTGGAACTTTTATAAAAATTGACCATTTATTAGGACACAGAGAGATTGAAAATGAGTATAAATGGCAAAAATAGTAAATATATCCTTTACAAACCATAACATAATATAGTTTTTGATTCATGGATTACAAATATAGGACAAAGATCCAAATGGAGATTTAATAGTGGAGAAAATTATGGAGAAAAAAGAAGGAGGTACAAAGTCTCAAAGATGAAAATAATTTTTTGAAAATTAGAATCTGGCAAGGGGAAGCCAGTGAAGCTATGAAATGACAAAACAGATTATAAAGAATGAGAAAATGGGGGCAGCTAGGTGGCATTGTAGGGGTATTTTTGTAGGTAGATAGAGCACCAGTCCTGAAGTCAGGAAAACTTGAGTTCAAATCCGACCTCAGACACTTAACACTTCCTAGCTGTGTGGCCCTGGGCAAGTCAATTAACTCCACTTAACCCCAATCGCGTCAGGAAAAAGAAAAAAAAAGAGAGACAGAGACAGAGAGAGAAAAGGACAGAATGTGAAACATCTTAAGAAAAACAACAGATCTGGAAAAAAAAAGAACAAGAAGAGAAAATATAAGAATAATTAGACTACCAATTTGCGGTCAAAAAGAGAACCTGGACACAATAATGTAGGAAATAATCCAAGAAACTTGTCCTGGATTGATAGAACATGCGGGGAAAATAGAAATAGAAAAAATCCACCTATCATTACCTCAAAGAGATCCTTTGTAGAAAACACACAGGATTATTATTTCCAAATTTTGAAAGCCCCTGATGAAAGAGAAAATTTTGCCAGAAGCAAGAAAAAAAATTATTCAAATACACTAGAACTACAATCAGAATTGTACAGGACTTATCAACAACTACAGTGAAAGACCACAAGTCCTGGAATCATATCTACCAACAAGGAAAAGAACTAGGTCTGCAGCCCAAAACATTATATCCAGCAAATTATCTATAATTTTCAATGAGGAAAAAATGGATATTCAACGAACTTGCAGATTTTCAGGACTTTCTATCAACTAAACCTCAACTTAACAGAAAACTTAACATATATAAGAGGCAATAACAAAGATCAGTTTTAAGGCACTCAATAGGGACAAACTGCTTAAATACAGACAAATTATTCATTTTACATGGGGAATATTTAGTATGTTTAAGATTCACATCAACAATAGGATAGCGCAAAAGAAATACTGGCAGAGTTAAGATAAAAATAGTAAATCATGTTATACAAATGAAGTGCAAAGAAGCTATTAGAGGGACTCATAGTTCTGAAAACCTACTCATCTCGGGAATGGGTTCAATAGGCAACACTACATATTTACCATGAAGGGTAGAGCATCCTCCAAAATTTATAGTGAAATAAAGGGGGAGGGATGAGCAGATGGGGAAGCAAAGAATGAGGGAAGAAGACAAGGGAGGGATACTTGGGTGGAGGGAGGTTAAGTAATAGCAAGGCAAGTTATGGAGCAGAATTTAATTAGAGTCAGCAGTGTGGGTGTGTATATATGTATATATCTTCATATGTATACATATATCTTTTCTTAACTGTAGGTTGACTGGGGGTGGGGGGAAGGAAAAAGGGGAAAAGGAATAAAGTAAAGTTGTGCAGCACAGAACTAAAGAACAATTTGTAAGGAAGTAAAGAAAAAATGGACATTCATGAATATAATTTCTTCTACTAATATATATACTTTCTTGATCTGGTCATTTGTTGTTATATATTTTGAATTCTCCCTGATGCTCTGCTGGCACATAATAATATTGTCCTTTGTTTTGCTTTATTTTGTTTTGTATTCCTTTTGTTTTTCTTATTTTTTTTCCAAGTTAAAAAAAAATGAGGAAAATGTTTTAAAAAAAAAAAAAAGAATATACTGGAAGTTTCCCAATAACTACAAGAATGAAGCAAGGATGCCCATTCTTACTTGATGAAGTTATAGAAATGCTAGCAACAACAATAAGAAAAGACAAAGAAATTAAAGGCATAAAGAAACTGGAAACTGAGTGGATGCCCATCAATTGGAGAATAGCTGACAAGATATGGTATATGAATGTCATGGAATATTATTGTTCTATAAGAAACGACCAGCAGGATGATTTCAGAGAGGCCTAGAGAGACTTGCATGAACTGATGCTGAGTGAGATGAGCAGAACCAGGAGATCATTATACCGGGCAACAACAAGATTGATTATACAACAATCAATTCTGATGAATGTGGCTCTTGTCAACAGTGAGTTGATTCAGATCAGTTTCAATGGTCTTGGGATGAAGAGAGCCAACTGCACCCAGAGAGAGGACTGTGGGAGCTGAGGGTAAATTACAACAGTTTCACTTTTTTTTGTTACTTGCTTGCGTTTTGTTTTCTTTCTCTTTTTTTTCCTATCAGATGCGATTATTCTTGTTCAGCGTGATATTTGGGGAAATATGTGTAGAGGAATTTCACATATTTAACATATATTGGATCACTTGTCAATTGGGGGGGAAGGGAGGGAAAAATTATAACACAGGGTTTTGTAGGGGTAAATGTCAAAAATTGTCCATGTATATATTTTGAAAATAAAAGGCTATCATTAAAAAAAAAAAGAAATTAAAGCATAAAGATAGATAAAGCAGAGGTAAAGCTATCCCTTTTTGCTGGTTATAGGTTGTTGTTGCTGATGGTCCTTTGTTTTCTTTGTTTTTAATTTTTTAATTTAAAGCTTTTTATTTGCAAAACATATGCATGGGTAATTTTTCAACACTGACCCATGCAAAACTTTCTGTTCCAAATTTTTCCCTTTTTTCCCCTTCCCCCTCCCCTAGATGGCAGGTAGTCCAATATATGTTAAATGTTAAAATACATGACAAATCCAATATATGTATACATATTTATACAGTTATCTTGCTGCACAAGAAAAATCAGATCAAGAAGGAAAAAAACTGAGAAAGAAAAAATGCAAGCAAACAACAGAAAGCATGAAAATGCTATGTTATGTTCCACACTCAGTTCCCACAGGCAACTGATCATGGTATAGTCTTGTTATTGCAGTGTATAAGGATCTCCTGGTTCTGCTCATTTCACAAGCTGATCAGTTCTGATGGACATGGCTCTCTTCAACAGTGAGATGATTCAAAACAGTTCCAATTGTTCAGTGATGGAGAAAGCCAGAGAGAGGTCTGTGGGATCTGAGTGTGGACCACAACACAGCATTTTCATGCTTTCTGTTGATGTTTGCTTGCATTATGTTTTCCTTCTCAGATTTATTTTCCTTCTAGATCTGATTTTTCTTTTCTTTTTTTTTATTATTAAAGCTTTTTATTTGCAAAACCTATGTATGGATAATTCTTCAACATTGACCCTTACAAAACTTTGTTACAAATTTCCCCCCCCTACTCCCCACCCCTCCCCTAGATGGCAGGATATCCGCTACTTGATAATTATGTTAGAATATTTGACAAATCGAATATGTGTATACATATTTTTACAGTTATCTTGCTGTGCAAGAAAAATCGTGTCTACAAGAAAAAAACACCTGAGAAGGGAAACCCAATGCAAGCAAACATCAATCGAGAGCATGAAAATGTTATGTTGTGATCCACATTTCACATCCCTCTCTCTGGGTGTATATGGCTTTCTTCACTGAACAACTGGAACTGGTTTGAAACATTTCCTTGTTGAAGAGAGCCATGTCCATCAGAATTGATCATCATATAGTCTTGTTGTTGCTGTGTATAATGATCTCCTGGTTTAGGCTTTGGTTTCCAAACTCCTCAGAAAAAGATGGTGTGACCAATTCTGGGTCTCCAAAGGGTTGCAGGTCATGTTAAACATCTCCCTTCACCTCCAAAATCCCCCAAATCCCCAATTGTACACGACAAAGAAACTGTACCAGAGGATCCCAGACACAGAGGGACAAAAAGCACAGCTTGAGACAGTCAAGAGAGAAAGGAGGAAGGGAGAGTGTGGTAGTGCAAGCAGGCCACAGGAAGGCCCTGGCTTGTGGGCTCAAGGCAACAGTAATGTCATGAGACCGGGGTGGGGGGAGGAGAAAGAAGAAGCTGTTTTTGTTTTCACCCACTTTTCTTTCTTTGACACAGCTTTCCCCCCCAGTGCTGCCAGATCTCCCTTACTGGGGGCTATGGGGAAGACCCAGAAATAAACTTTGAATTAAGAATCAGGAGCCCCCTGAGGCTATCAGGTGTGGGTCACTACTTCCCTCACAGTGTCATCTTAACAAAGGCCTTCTCTTCTCAAAGCCCTCATTTTCTCATCTGTACAATGAAAAGCTGAGCTTAGTTAGTTTGTGAGGGAAAAAAAAAACTGGGTGAAAAAACAAAAACCTGCATTTACACAAGATGAAGATCCCCTTGGAGTATCACTGGTTACAACTATGTTGGGGAAAAGAGGGGAGATCAAGTAAAAAGCACTGGATCGGGAGTAACTGTGTGATCTTGGATAAGTCTTTTCACCCTTCCTGAGCCTCAATTTCCTTCCCTAAAGAGGGAAAGGAGGGAGTTAGACCAATTCTCTAACTCCATGTTCACACGGAGTAGGTAGAAAACAAGGTCAAAGAGAAAGGTGTTTCAGCTGACTTTGGGCCCGAGTGTGGTTCATTTATGGGTCTTTATTTAGTTGAAATGCATGGGCTCTTTTGTAAAGGAGATGAGGCAATTATGAGTGTTGAGTGTTCTACACACAGTCAGTCAAGATCACTCACTGAGCCTAGGGATTTGGCTTTGTTAAGAGAGAGGGCTCATTTAGTGGGGGAAAGGGTATATAAGGAAATGACTAATTTAAAAACAAAAGGCATCAATAAAAAGAGGTTTTTTAAGTTTAGGAGACAATGGAGCAGTCATCAGACAGGGGAATTAGGGTGTCTAGGAAACTTTGGGGTTTATAAATAATACAACTGTTTGAAAACAAAATTAAAATAAAAGTAGGGGGTTTCCCCTCAAGAAAGGGATAATATTGCCCTAAATCCCCAAACCTCTGCCACTTAGGAAAGTCTTAGAGAGTTGGTATGGCCAGAATCTTCATTCAGCCCTCTGCCATGGACTTGATGAGGAGCCTCTCAGACTTAGCTGGCTTGGTCTTCCCTTAACAGATTCACAGTTTGGTCTGGGTTAGGTTGGGTTTTTTTGGTTATTGTCATTGTTTTTAAGGGGAGAGGTAAATGCAAAAGGCACCACCTTATTCTTCCTAGAATGCCACAGTGGGGGAGGCTAGATGGCACTGCAGCAGACAGCACACCAGCCTTGAAGTTAGGAGGACCAGAGTTCAAATGTGACCTCAGACACTTAATACTAGCTGGGCAAGTCACTTAACCCCAATTGTCTCATAAAAGAGAAAGGAAAAAAGAAAGAGATCAACAACAACAACAACAAAAAAACCCCAAAATCGAATGACACAATGAGCCCCAAAGGGCAAAAATCCAACTTTGGCAGCTATGTGGGGACCACAGCACTCTACCAATAATGGGGACCGTTCCCAGCTGGTGCAAACATTCAGGGGAGAAATGGGCAGCCAGCAGATTAGACCATTACAAGGGCTCAGTCATGTGATGGCAGGCCTCAGCCCTCCAACATCCCCCAGAGGGCCAGGGGGGCTGACAGAAGGGGCTTCCAGCAGGTTTTCAGCTTTTTTTTCTATTTGGCTCCAGCCCAACCACTTTATTTGTGAGGAAAATCCTGTCAACTGGCTGAGGCTTTCCTAATGCTATGCTAATTAGCTGAAGCTTTCAATTTTTTCAACCCAGATAAGAAAGAAGGGGATGGGATGGAGGGGGAAAGACTCCTGGGCCACAGGCTAGTTGGAAATCCCAGACTACTTCTGCTTGCTTGATCAAAATTTGGGTCATTTTTCTTAGTTATCTTTTGACATGTAAACCTCCTTTCTCTCAATTAGTCCCCCAGAAACTCCAAGGGAGTATCTTTAAAATGTCAATCTTTCCCTTTCCCTTTCCCTTTGGCAGCTGGAAATTCCTTGCCCTTTTTTGGCAGCTGGAAATTCTAACTGGGAGCTCCTTTCCTGGGATGCAACAAGAAATTATATCAACCTTAGGGAAACTTTAGTCCATTGCTCAGCTCATTTAGAGACCCTGAGGCTATGCACTAGCAGTTTGACCCCTGGGCAAGCCACTTTCCCCACTTTGCCTCAGTTTCCTTATCTGTAAAATGAGCTGGGGAAGGAAATGGGAAACCATTCCAGTACCTCTGCCAAGAAAACCCTCCTAGGGTCAGGAAGACGAAGAGTCAGATAGGACTGAAATTTGCTGAACATTTGAACAAACCCCAGCGAGCTCCTAGATGTCGGGGTGTGGAGAGTTCTGATTGGCAGCAAGGGCTATCAGTGAGTCCTCAGATATATTTTCCTGTCACTCCAAACACTGTTTTAACTTGAACAGCAAAAAACCGACAATAGTTCAGTGGTCACCAAGTGGATGTTGGTTGAATAAATGACACTATGGGGATGTGGAGAAGCAAGGGGGCAGGTGAATCACAACAGAGACTGCAGGACTTGGAGTCAGAAAGGTCTGGGTTCAAATTGACTAAGCAGCTAAAAGGGGTGGAGTGGGAAGTGGGGCTGGGTTGTATATGTCACTTCTCCTTTGGGACCTTCCAGCATTTGGTGACTGGCTGCAACCTGAATTATGGGAGGGAGCTGACACTGTAATGAAATCACAAGGAAGAAGGGAATGGGGGAGGAAAGGAAGGAGGCAGAGGGGAAGGAAGGAAGGAAGGAGAGAAGGAAGGAAGGAGAGAAGGGAGGGAAGGAGGAAGAGAGGGAGGAGGGAAAGAAGAAGGGAGGGAGGAGGAAAGAAGGAAGGAAGGAAGGAGAGAAGGGAGGGAAGGAGGAAGAGAGGGGGGAGGAAAAGAAGGGAGGGAGGAGAGAGAAGGGAGGGAGGGAGGAGGGAAAAAGGGAAGGAGGGAGGAGGGAAGAAGGAAGGAAGGGAAGAAGAGAGGGAAGGAGGAGGAAAAGAAAGAGCAAACAAATGAATGGAGGGAGAGAGGGAGCAGGGAAGGAAGGAAAGAAGGAAGGAGGGAGGGAGGGAAGACGGAAGAGCAAAGAGAACAGCTGACATTTATTTGGTGCTCTCAGCTTTGCTGACGTTCTCTTACTAGCACCTCTCCCTCCCCCAGGTTGGGGCACAGATATTTGGGCCCATTTTGCAGGTGTGCATACCAAAATTCTGTGGCCAATGTCACTGTGCCCCACCATCAGGAAGACCCACCAGGTCAAAGGCCTGAAAGGGTCCCAGAAGCGAAGCAGCTGTTTGGCCTAGGTTTATTTATTTGGCTCAAACACGTCCAAGCTGCATACCCAAAGTCTCAGTCTCCTCATCTGCAAAATGGGAAAAACAAAGACGTACTCCCTTCCTCTCAAACACTTGGGAAGAAAGCACTTTGGGGTTCAAAATGTGCTACTTTCTCTCCCAGAGCGGCTCAACACCTTCTTGTAGGGAGCTGCCAGAGGACCTGAGGAGTTGTGACATATTCAAGGTCATACAGCCAGTACTTGTCAGAGGAAGAACTCGAACTCAAGCCTCTCTGACTCTGCCCACACCGCCTCCCTAGATATGGCAGATATTCTTGTTCAGAGAAATCGTGAAAAGAACAGGGCTAAGGGGGCTTGGCTGAGCTCCAGGCCAGGCGGGACCACTTGCTCTTGTGCATGCTCTCTGTCCATTTGGGCAAAGTTGAGGAGGTTACAGTAGAAAATCCCCAGCCACAGTAGGTGGAAGGAGAGCGTATGCAGTGGCGATGTCATGCCAAGAAGAGGGAGCTGATTTTCAGTTGTGTGACATCGTTTCCTTCCGAGGGCCCCTGACCTCCTGTCTTTCATTTCCCTGCCCAATCAGGGCCTGGGCCACATAGGCCAGGCAGGCAGGAGCAGGACTGCCACTGGTCTCCACGTGAGTCACCCTTCTCTCTCTGCCTGCCTGGCCTGTGCTCACTGGCCCCATGACTGGTGGAACCGTTCGTAGCCACGGGTGATCTCGAAACCTGATGTTCGCTGACCTTCTGCCCCTTGCCAGATACAACTGGGATTAGTGTGAGGCTTGGAATAACTTCCTGCGATTGTCCTGGGGTGGGGGCAGTCTGGCAAGCTCGGTAGCTCTGTTTGTCTGGCTTGGGAACAGAGGGACAAAGTTCCTGCATCTTTGCAGTGGGATGGCCTTGGGAGGTGAGATGAGAGATCCTGAGGAAAAATGTTCATCACAGATAAGTCCGCTAAAATGGCCGCTCCTAGGCCCTCCACCACCATCTGGCTTGGTCATGACCTTCTCCTGCACCTTGGGGTCCCCTCACTAAGCCCCCTCACCTCTGCAGTACCACAGAATCTCCCAGTTGGAAGAGATCTTTGGAGGCATTTAGTCAAACCTCCCACCCACTGCAGGAATGTCCTGTTCAACATTTTTTTTATCAACAACTTGGACAAAGGCAGGCTTATTCAATTTGCAGATGACACCAGGCTGGGGGTGGGGGCTCCGAGGGGGGAGGCTGGGGAGGGGAAAGCTAACATTCAAGATTCCCAAAGTTCCCCATGGGCTGGAACAATGGGCCAAATCGAAAAAAAGTGAAATATAACCAATCAAGGTAAGTCCTCTGCTTGGGCTTTAAAAAATAGACAATTAGAAAAGTAGAGGCCGGGGAGGGTAGAGGGGTATACCGGTGGACTACAGTGCTGCTAAGCACCCACAAGATCAGTACAAGCAACTGCCATAAGAACATAGCAGCCCAAGTAGCAAGTTTGATCTTGAGTAGACAAGTGGCCAAGAGTGGAGAAATGTTGGTCTCCACATCAAGAGGACCAGGACCAAGACCAAACACCATGCCTGGTGAGCAAGACCAGACTTCGACACCCAGGGAAAGGACATCACCAGATAAGCTTGTGACTAAAAAGATAAGCCAGTCAGATAGTTGGGGGGAAGGCCTACCCATGAAGAGCTCATACTCATGGACTCCTTGGAAGTAGGGCAATGTCAGGAGGATGGGAGAAGACAGCCCAGCATATTAGGCCAGCCCTCTAGCTGGCCAAGAGGCCCTTATGGTTGAGATGGGTTGTGATTAAAATCAATGGAGGGAACACCCACTACAATAGATCCATCAGTGATTATGAGGATAGACAGGATATTGAAAGATTTCAAAATTATGCCATGTGAAGACTAGTTAAAAGGATGGTCTGCACAAATTTTGGATTTCTTTGATTTCTCCACCTGCCCCTGCACCTTCATCACCTTTCAGCTTTCTTTTGTGATCTGCCTTCCCTTATTAGATTATGTGCTTCTCAAGGCCAGGGGTTGTCTTTTGGATCCCCAATGTACAATACCTGGCATATGGGCACTTAATAAATATCTTTTGACTATTGATTAAGAATAAAGCACATTAATTGGCAGACTTATTCATGGACTTCAAAGAGTTCCCCTGAAACAAGAAGATGAGCCCTGTTCTTCTGGTCCCTTGAGGACAGACCCAGCAGCAGCACTGAAGGCAAATTACAAAGAGGCCAAATTTCAAAGCATCAGAGACTCTGAAGGAAAAGGGCCCTTCAAGGTTCTTCATCTATCAAGGCAAGCCTCCTAGTCATTGAATACAGCAGAGTTTGCTAACAGTTGTGGTTAAGTAATTTTTCAGTTGGGTTCAACTCCTGGCGACCCCATTTGGGTTTTTTGTTTGTTTTGGGGAGGGGGGCAAAAATGCTGGAGTGATTGGCCATTTCCTTTTCCAACTCATTTTCCATATAAAAAACCAAAGGCAAACGGGGCTAAGTGACTTGCCCAGACTTACACAGCTAATTAAGTGTCAGAGGCCAGATTGGAACTCAGGAGATGAGTTGTCCTAAGGCACAGGACTTTATCCACTGCAGCGCCACCTAGCTGTTCCTACTTGCTAACAATTGTTTATCCTCTGTTCTTTAAGAGAACCATGACATCTGGGAGGTGATGCCATGACACACAAGTGAAGGGGTTATTTAAGTGAGGGAAGGCTGTGCAAGGTCACCTGTCTCACTTTCTCCTCCAGAGCCAGCTGGGTCCAGTGGCCAGAGAGAGATCAGAATAAGCGATTTTAAAATGAAACCAGCTGCCTCACAAGATACTGAGAGTGAGCTCCTAATAACCACATGTCTCCAACAAAGCCTGACTGACCACATGTTAAGGATGCTAGAGACAATCTAGCCTGGGGAGGAAATGAAAGCAAATGATCTCCATGAGGTATCAGGCTGCTACTGAGAGTCTGGCCAACTCTACTCCAGAAAAGCTTAAACACTTGGAGCAAAAATGAGCTCCCCAGTTCGTGAGACCAGGAATTCGCAGCTCTAATGAAACTGAAGTCAAGTCAATTCAAAATGCTTTAAGCACCTGCTATGTCCCAGGCCCAAGGCCTATAAGCACCAGGCAATCAAGACAAACAAGGAAGTGTCTTACCCTCAAAGAGCTAACACTTGACTGGAGGAAGCAACATATCTACAGAGAAGGCAATATCAAACTGATATAAACTGAATGTAAAAACATTTGGAGGTGGAGAGGGAAAGCCCTAACAATTAGAAGAATAATATAGAAAGGCCTCTTGGAGGACATAGCACTGGAGCTGGACCTTGAAGAAACTGAGACTATGTGAGGAGTGGGGATGAGAAGGAAAGGATTTCAAGTAGTCTTTCTTTACAAAGGTTCAGAGATGGAATATCCCATACTAGGGAATAGTAAGGCAACTAATTGACTGCAAGGAGAATCAGTGAGGAATAAAAGTGAATTCAGTCTAGAAAGAGAAGTTAGATCCAGGTTGGGGGAGAGCTACATTTTACCCATTTCTACCTCTGGAACCCCCAAGTTTGGAAATTCAGAATCATATTTTTAAATGCATAAAATGAAATATATAGTATAACAAAGGAAACCAGTTCTCTGAAGAAAATGTCATTTTTTTCCATCCAAGTTTACAGAGCCCTTGAAATTTATGCCCAGATGGTCCAGGAAATTGTGTACCCAGGGCAGCACTTCCCTCAAGACTCTCAGGAGCCATTGAAGCTTCCTGGACTAGATCGTGTTAGTGTAGAAGATGGTTTGGAGCAAAGAAGACTGGGAAGGGAGAAGAGGCAGGGGATGAAGGGCTTTGATACCTAACAGAGGCAATAGGAAATCACTACAGTCTAATGAGTAAGGAAGTGACATAGTCAGAGCTGCACTTTGGTGGCTGAATGGAAGATGGATTGGAATTGGGAGAGACTTGAGGCAAGCAGACCCATTAACATCTACAGCAATAGTCCAGATGGGGAGTGATGAGGCTGTGCACCAGACAGGTGGCAGTGTATCAGAAGAGAGAAGGGACCATTTTTAAAAGATAAAGGTAGAAAGGAGAGGATTTGATGACTGATTGGATATGGGGAACAATGGAGTGTGAGTGATAGTGAGGAATCCAGGATGACTCTTAAGTTGGGAGCCTGAGGGACTTGAGAAGATTGACATCCTCTACAATAAGGGGGAAGGTAGAAGGGGAGGAGGCTTTATGGGAAAGATGATGAGTTCAGTTTGGGACATGTTAAGTTTCAGATGTTTACTAGGCATCCAGTTTGAAATGGCTGAGGGGCAGTTGGATATGTGAAACTGTAGGTTGGCTGAGAGGTTGGGGTAGGAAAAGTAGATGGGAGAATCTTCAGCATAGAAATGGTCAATAAGTCTATGGGAGCTGAGGAGATTCCCCAAGTGAAATAGGGCAGAGAGAGGAGAGAAGAGGACCCAGGACAGAGCCCTGAGGGACACCTACAAGTAGGGGGCATGATCTGGAGCAGGAGCCAACAAAGAAGACAAGAAGAGGTCAGAGAAATGGGAGGAGAACCAGGAGAGAACAATCTCTCTCAACTGGTTTGGCTTGCCCTGATCACTCCCCCTCCTTGGCCCTCTGAGGTTCCTTCCAGTTCTAGATGAGAATCCAGTATCCTAGAATTAGTTCACAATGTCAGGAGCTCAGGAACCCCTAAGGATACTAAATATTGCCACTTTGATCTTTATTTGGCTCCAACAAAATACACAACATCTATATCAATAGTTTTATATTAGTAATGTTTCATTGCTACTGAATGGCAATAAAATTATTGCTTGCTGATCTTCACAAGAATTCAGAGAAACTTAGGAAAATTTGTAGGAACTGTATTTGTATTTGTATTTCTAAGAACTGATGAAGAGTGAAATGAATAGAACCAGGAGCCCAATTTGCAAAAAAAAAAATCCATAAAGGAAAATAACCCTGAGAGAATTTAGAAGACCTAGAAAAGGAGAAGGAGAAGGAGCAAGCACTTAGATAAGAGTAGTTCCAGGAGAAAGCAAAAGTTTATGAAGACCAGAAAGGTGAAAATAACCAACAGTAACATAGCCTGTTGAAAGGTTGAGAAGAAAGAGGACCCAGAATTGAGGATCAAGGATTTTAGAGGTAAGGGATCATTGGAGACAGCACAGGTTTAGCTGCATGACAAGGTCAGAAGTCAGAATGCAGAGTTAAGAGAGTGAGGGAAGCGGAAGTGGAGGCAGCTATTGTAGACAACCTTCTCAAGAAATTTAGCCACAAAAGGAAGGAGAGATCAAGGATGATAGTTGGTGGGAAATGGTTAGATCGAATGTAGGTTTTCTGAGGATAAGTGACAAATGGTTGTGTTTCTAGGCAACATGGAAACAGTAGATAGGGAGAAACTGAAGATTAGAGATAAAATGAGCAATCTTCTGGAGAAGATGGCATGTAATGGGATCAAGAATGCATGCAGAAGGAAGGGTATGCCTTTGTGATGAAGAGTCACTTCTTTGTGAGAGACATGGATGAATGAAGGAAGAAATAGAGGCAGAAGATGTCTGCAGGATATTAGATGAGGTGGATGGTGGAAAGCAGGAGCTAAGAAAAAAGGAAAGAGAAAGAGA
>JAJPUD010006564.1:87745-126554 GCA_023553655.1 Myrmecobius fasciatus
AAAAAGAGAAGAGAATGAAAGAAAGAAAGAAAAAAGAGAAGAGAATGAAAGAAAGAAAGAAAAAATGGAAAGAGAGGGAGGAGGGAAGGAAATAGAACAGGAGGGAGGAGGAAGGGAGAGAGGAAGAGGGAAAGAAGGAGAGAAGGAGGGAGGGAGGAACAGTGACCAATTATAATTTTTGAAGACTCATGATGAAATCTATTTCCTACCTTTCAGAAGACGGTAAGTGCAGAATGAAGTATACATTGACAGACAAGGCCAATCTGTTGGTTTTCCTTAACTATATTCCTTTGTTACAAGGGAGCATTCTATTGGCATGGTTATGTTAATAAGTGTCACTAGAAAGTGACAGAAATTTTATCAAGAAAACATTTAGAAAATCATTAATCTTCACAAAGAAGCCCCTTTTTATTAATCCCCTTCTCCATCTGCTAAAGCGGGCACATCCCTGACGCCTTTCCCACGATATTCCGTGAAGAAAGTCGATTTTCTGCACTCGTTGCTTTGAAAAGAAAAATACTGAAATAAGCTGGCAAAGGAACGCAAGAAACATGAGGCAGAGACACTTATCCCTTTAGCGAGCTTCCTAATCTTGGAAGTTCGCCAAGCAGCCCTGGTTAGCTGAGCCTCAGTCAAATGAACAAGTCTGCCTGAAGCCAAGCTAGGTCATGGCCCACATTTGTCTGTAACATGTGAGACCTAGCTTGTCTCTCTGCTGCAGACTCCCCTTTTCAATCTGGCGTCTTAGTAGCTGCCAAAACGATCTCTTAATGTTTGTTCTCTTTCTCCAAACTCTTCAGTGGCTTCCCATAATACAGAGGCTAAGACAAACATGTCAGCCTGGCACTTCGGGTCCGCCACAATCTGGATGCCCACCCACCTTTCTGGGCCCATTCCATACTATGCTTCTCCATAGTTTGTTTAAATTTCAGCAAACCCGACTCCTAGCTGTTCCCCAAACTCTGGGCTCCATCTCTGGATTCGAAGTGTTTGAACAAACAAGCAGTACCCCCCATGGCCTCTTTCCCTTGATCTCTCCTCAATTCTTCAAAGCTCAGCCCTGGCCCAGCTGTTAGTATAGAGTCTTGCCTGGTTTCTCCTGTATTTATTCATCTGTGTACACATTCTATCCTGCAGTAGAAGGCAAGCTCCCTAAGGAGAGGAATTGCTTTCTTCTCATCTCCCAGTTCATCACCCCAGCACAGAGAACCAGCTTTCTTCAGAAGTGAATTGATTCGAATGCAATAAAAAGACCAAAAACATCACTGTGACTAAGGAAGTGCCAACTAGCTAAGACCACCTCCGGAAGTACTCCATGTACCCTTTGCTTCTTGTCAACCAGAAGGGCATGGAAGAAGGGAAATGTGGTATCCTAGCCCATGCAAAGAAAGGCTGCAAGACCCAGGCCCCAGTGCCACATCATCTCCTGACCTTGCAGGCAGGAGATCTGGGCTGCTCACATTCATGGAGAACTTGAAGGGACAAACTTTCCATCGAGGATTGCATTGGAGTGGGACAGCCACTCTAAAGGCTGGATATTGTTCTCATTCCCTGTTTATAGATAAGAAAACTCAGGTTGCAGAGGGTCATGCAACTATTACTGTCTGGGATAGACTTTAAACCCAGTTCTCTCCTGATTTGAAATCCAAGTCACTCTACTATGACATGTGACCACTGGCAAATATTGCCCCAGGGTAGGGCACTCAGGATGCACTGGATAACCAAAGTGAAATGGACTTCCCAAGATTTCTGAGACCCAGTGAAACCTGAACAGAACTGAACAGCAGCAGAACCAGGAAAACAATACACATGGCAACTACAATCATGTTGACAGAAAGAACAAAAAAGACAGAACTGAACACTAGGCAGTTATCATGGCTAACCTGGCCTTGAAGAGACATGAAGAAATTTCAGGTTAGAAATATATCTCCTCAACAGGAAGAGGATATCAGTTCTGAAGGACGTGGCTCTCTTCAACAATGAGATGATTCAAACCAGTTTCAATTGTACAATGATGAAGGGAGCCATCTACATCCAGGGAGAGAGACCTGTGGGAACTGAGTGTGAACCACAACATAGCATTTTCACTTTTGTTGTTGTTTGCTTGCATTTTGTTTTCCTTCTCAAGTTTTTTTTCTTGTAGATCCGATTTTTCTTGTGCAGCAAGACAACTGCATACATATGTATACATATATTCGATTTGTCAAGTATTTTAACATAATTAACACGTACTAGACTTCCTGCCATCTAGGGGAGGGGGTGGGGGGGGAAGGAGGGAAAAATTTGTAACCAAAAGCTTTGCAAGGGTCAATGTTGAAAAATTACTCATATGTTCTGTAAATAAAAAGCTTTAATAAAAAAAGAAATCTATCTCTTTCCTTCCTCTGCAAACATGAGACACTAGGGGTATAGAACACAACCTATATTGGGTAACTCAACTAATGGGATATTTTTGCTGAACTGTTTGGGGTCTTTTTTAATCTTTATAATGTAATAAGTGATTGGCTTTCTCTCATGTTGTTGTACCACTAGGAAGGCAAGAAGAGTCCATGGTGAATTTAATGGGGGACTGACCAAAGAGCTAGTTCCCATAAGCATTTGCAGAAGATTTGGTTGATGCAATCCTCACACAGACTTGGGAGCATGTACTTTGCAACTGGTTCTGGTACGATAACCATGTGGACTGACTGTGTAACCAGAAGTGGCTTACCTTTGTTACCCATCAAGTATTGCTTTGGCCCACCATTCCAGAGCTAATCCAGTGACATCTCCTCTTCTCAGGGTTCAATAATACCATGAGGCTTTGGATGGAATATCTTCTCCATTGGTTTGAACCCCCAGCACTATATTCTCCACCTCATCCTTCACTAGTAGGTGCCAATGACTTGCATTTCAGTGCCATTTAACATATCAATTAGTTTGACTTTGAAAATTTGGCAAGAATAAATGTACGACACTGTCCCCAGTACTTTGGGGATCCAGTCTTCCATCTACAGCCTTGGCCACTGGAAGGGAGTAGTTTCACTTAGCCCAAGTACTAGAGAACATTGATCCTACCAAGTTCACACCCCAATGCCACCTGAATGCCCAAAGAATGCTCATCTCAGCTTCTGCTTGTCTGGGTCTGGAAGTATATTCCCAAAGGTTGCTTCTTACCAGGCTCAGACTTTCAGCTTCCTACAGCTCACTCTGCTGATCTTTTCAAGTTTACAAATTCAGACACTACTCCCTTCTCCTAGAACAGAAACCAAGGATGAAGGTCTCCTTGGTTCTTAAAACCACTTGACCTCAAAGAGGAGATCTCATACTTCTTTTTAACAGTATTATCTTTCACCAAAAAAAACACAATCAAAGGACTTTAACTACAAACAGAACAGCCCGAAGGACTGAGGTGGGAGAGACAGAGACATATACATAGAGACAGAGAGATAGAGAGACAGAGACAGAGAGAGAAAGAGGACTGAAGCCTACTCAGGCTTTTAGAATATCTCTGCAGTCCGTCAAAGAGCTTCCCATTCACCATTTGGGTAGAAAACCAGAACCTGTTATTGAATATGTACACATGATCCCCTATCTTGCCAAAGTACTTCTATTAAATGTCATTAGGAATCTTCCAGAAAGAGCCTTTCAGGTTCTCCATGGTGAGAGAACATAGACCAAACCCACACCACATATTCAAAAGGCAGTATCTATCCAGAGCTTGCCCCTCTTCTTGTTTTGACTTCTTCATGCCTAATGGCTTTTTAGTGAGAGAATAGAGACTGGGCTGCAAGAGGGAGAGGCCCTGAACCCTCTCCACCAAAGCTGGCCTGTGGCTCATTAATAGGGGGATCAAATCTTGGCCTTGTCATTTCTTCTTTGATTTTAGGGAAATAAAACTTCAGGCTACAATTTGGTGAACTCCCAAAAATTAGGGAAGCAAGTCAATGGAAGGCCTAAAAGTGGAGTCCATGTGGGAGTTTTCAGACAACTAGTCTATCTTTGAAGCTTTAAGGAATAAGGATTAATCTTTGGGACCCAGGCAAGTAGTAGGTGAAATAAAGATTCATCCAGCAGCATATGCCTTTTGCTATGAACTTGTCAGGAACAATGCTATGTATACTTGGTATTCTCTGGAGAGAATGAAGTAGCATAGGAGGAACTATGTTCCAGAGGGTTGGAGGGAAATGCTTGTACTTCTGTCCTTGGTATACCTTCAAAATAAATAGTGGGTTGGGTTTTTTTTTGGGGGGGGGTTGTGGGGTTTTTTGCTGAGGCAATTGGGGTTAAGTGACTTGCCCAGGGTCAGACAGCTAGGACGTGCTAAGTGTCTGAGACCAGATTTGAATTCAGGTTCTCCTGACTCCAGGGCTGGGGCTCATAAATACCGTTTTTTAAAAGGTAATTCATGGCAGAACCAAGATGGCAGATTAGAGGGAGCCACCAAACTGAACTCTACCAACACTCCCCTCCAAACAATTTTAAAATAATTTTTTAAATGGCAGCAGAACCCACAAAAATTCAGGATGAGGTATTCTCCCAGCCTAAGTCTAAGTCTCAAATTAAGAGTAAGCATGAAAATTCTGTAACATTGAGGAAGATTTCCGGTAGTAGTCTTTCTGGAGACCACACAAGGGACAGTGGCAACAGTGGCCACAGCAGCAGCTTCAGGAACTTTCAGCCCAGAGATGGTAAGCGGGTCTAGTCAGAAAAAGATTACAGGGGACTTTGCTGGTATTGGGTATATAGCTGGTGCTGGCCGACAACTCTTAATACTTATACATGCTTCTGGATTACAGTTCCAGGGAGGACTTAACCACTAGGCGTCAGTCACAAGGAAGCAAAAGCCCTGGTCACAGTACCAGAGCCAGTAAGACGATTAGCATGTGCAGCAGTTTCCTTGGTAAAGATCAGAATGTAAACCAGAATAGTAGTGATTATACCTTTCCCAAGACTGCACCCCTTCGGAAGCACTAAAAACTTGCAAACTCCCAGAATTGTCTCTGAAAACAAAAGCACAAAAAGGCCTGAAACTTAGGACAATACCTCTTCATCCTCAAGTGAGCAGATCTCAATTTTAACATAAAGTGAAGAAATAGACTGAAAAAAATGAACAAACCAACAACAACAACAAAAAAAATTTGACCATGAAAAGCTACTATGATGGCAGGGAATACTAAGACAAACTCAGAAGAAGACAACAATGTGAAAACAGCTACAAAAACTAAAAGAAAAATGCTAATTGGACTCAAGTCCAACAAGAAGTCCTAAAAGAGTGAAGGAGTGAGTGAGTGAGTGTGTGTGTGTGTGTGTGTGTGTGTGTGTGTGTGTGTGTGGGTATGTAAGGGGAGGGGTGGACTTGGAAAAGAAATGAGAGAAAAGCAAGAAAATAATGAAAAAAGTTAACTGTTAGATAAATGTCATAAAAATACCAAAGAAAATAACACCTAAAAAAAAAAAGCAAAATTGGACAAATGGGAAAAGAGGTGCAAAAACTCCCTGAAGAAAATAATTCCTTAAAAATCAGAACAGGGCAAATGGAAACTACTGACTTCATGAGACATCAAGAAACAATAAAACAAAACCTAAAATGGTGACAAAGTTTTTTTTTTTAATGTAAATATTTCATCAGAAAAACAACTGTCCAGTAAAACAGATTGAGGAGAGACAATTTAAGAACTATTGGAGTACAGCATTACCACTACTAGATCTGTATCCCAAAGAGATCAAAAAAAGGGAAAATTCCTACTTGCACAAAAATATTTATAGCAGCTCTTTTTGTAGTGGCAAAGTACTAGAAATTGAGGATGTCCATCAACTGGAGAAGTTATAATACATGAATGTAATGGAATATTATTGTGCTACAAGAAATGATGAGCAGGATGCTTTTTAAAAAAAAACTTGGAAAAACTTACATGAACTGATGCAAAGTAGTGAGCAAAACCAGAGCGTTGTATATGGTAATAACAATATTGTACAATGATCAATGTGAATCAAGTGAATGACTTAGCTATTCTCAGCAATACCAGGATCCAAGACATTACAAAGGACTGATGATGAAAAATGTTATCTACTTACAGAAAAAGAAATAATAGAGCTTGAATGCAGATCAAAGTATACTATTTTTCACTTTTTTGTGTTTTTTTCCCTTCTGATCTGTTTCTTCCTTCACAACATGACTAACATGGAAATATGTTTTACATGATTGTATGTATATAATGTATATCAAAATGCTTATCATCCTAGGGAAGAAGAGGGAATGGGAGGGAGGGAGATATTTTGGAACTCAAAATTTTTTTAAATGAATGCTAAAATTGTCTTCACATGTAATTGAAAAAATACTATATATAATGTTTACAAATAAAAAGAATTGTAGGAGTACCTGCACACATGATCAAAGAAAGAGCCTAGACAACTTATTTCAAGAATTATCAGAGAAAACTACCCTATTATCTTAGATCCAGAGGGTAAAATGGAAATTGGAAGAATCCACCAATCACCCCTTGACACAGATACCAAAAGGAAAACTCCCAATAATATTAGAGCCAAATTCCAGAGCTCCCAGGTCAAAGAAAAAATACTTTAGGCAGACAGAAAGAAACAATTCAAATATTGTAGAGCCACAGTCATGATAAGATTTAGTGGCTTCCACATAAAAAGAACTGAAGAGTTTGGAATGTGATATTTTGGAAGGCAAAGAGTTAGGGTTATAACCAAGAATCACCTACCCAAAAGAACAAAGTGTAATCCTTGAGGGGAAAATGGATATTTAATGAAATCAAGGACTTTCAAGCATTTCTGATGAAAAGACCAGCACTGAATAGAAAATTTTACATTTAAACACAAGACCCAAAAGAAACATAAAAAGTTAAAAAAAATTGAACTGTTTACAATTCTATATGGGGAGATGATACTTGTAGCTCGTAAGAACTTTATCATTATTAGGGCAGTTAAAAGGAGTTTACATAGAGAAGGGGCATGGGTGTGAAATGATTATATTGGGAATGATCTCCAAGTAAATGAAGAAGTGAGAAAAAAGAATGCAATGAGAGAAGAGAGAAAGGAGAGGTAGAACAGGGAAATATTTTTTATATAAAAGAGGCAAATCTAGGGGAGAGGTGGGGACTAGGGGGGAGAAATTTGTAACAGAAAGCTTTGTAAGGGTCAGTGTTGAAGAACTACCCATACATGTGTTTTGCAAAAAAAAAAAAAAAAAAAAAAAAAAAAAAAAAAAAAAAAAAAAAAACAACCTTTAATTTAAAAAATTAAATAAAATAGGCAAGCAAGGAAGAGCTTTTATAATGGTAAAAATGGGTGGGTAACAGGTAATGCTTGAACCTCACTCTTATCAAAATTAGTTCAAAGAAAGAAAAATATATATATACATATATATAATGTACACACACATATGTGTTCACATACCCACATACATACATTTGTGTATAGAAATGTAACCTACCCAATAGGAAAATAGAAAGGGAAGAGGATAAAAGGGGAAGCATATTTTTTAAATTTTTTTATTAAAGCTTTTTATTTGCAAAACATATGTATGGGTAATTTTTCAACATTGACCTTTACAAAGCTTTCTGTTACAAATTTTTACCCCCTAGTCCCCACCTTTCCCCTAGATGGCAGGAAGTCCGCTACATGTTAATTATGTTAAAATACTTGACAAATCGAATATGTATATACATATTTTTACAGTTATCTTGCTGTGCAAGAAAAGTTGGATCTACAAGAAAAAAAATCTGAGAAGGGAAGCATAATGCAAGCAAACATCAATCGAGAGCATGAAAATGTTATGTTGTGGTCCACATTTCATGTCCCTCTCTCTGGGTGTATATGGCTCTCTTCACTGAACAATTGGAACTGGTTTGAAGCATTTCATTGTTGAAGAGAGCTATGTCCATCAGAATTGATCATCAGATAGTCTTGTTGTTGCCATGTACGATGTTCTCCTGGTTCTGCTCATTTCACTTAGCATCAGTTCATGCAAGTCTCTCCAGGCCTCTCTAAAATCATCCTGCTGGTCATTTCTTATAGAACAATAATATTCCATAACATTCATAGATCATAATTTATTCAGCCACTCTCCAATTGATGGGCATCCATTCAGTTCCCAGTTTCTAGCCACTACAAAAAGGGCTGCCACAAACATTCTTGCACACATGGGGCCCTTTCCTTCCTTTAAGATCTCTTTGGGATATAAGCCCAATAGAAACACTGCTGGGTCAAAGGGTATGCACACTTTGATAACTTTTTGAGCATAGTTCCAAATTGCTCTCCAGAATGGTTGGATCTGTTCACAGTTCCACCAACAATGTATCAGTGTCAAGGAGAAGCATATTGATAAAGGAAAGGGTAGATTAAGAGAGATACTGGTTAGAAGAAAAATAGAATCAAAATTCTGAGGAAGGACAGGACAAAAAGAGAGGAAAAAGTAGAAGAACACAGGATGGAGGGAAATACACTGTAATAATAAATGTGAATGAGAATGGGACAAGCTCACCCATAAAGCAGAAGTAGATATCAGGATGGATTAGAAACCAGAATCCAATAATATGTTGTTTACAAGAGACATACTTGAAATAGACAAAAAGAAAAGATTGGTACAGAATCTACTATGCTGAAGCTAAACTAAAAATAAAAACAGGAATAGCAATCATGATCTGAAACAAAGCAAAAGCAAAAATATACCTAATTAAAAAGGATAATCAGAGAAATTACATTTTGCTAAAAGATACCATAAACAATATTAAAAATTCTACAGCAAGTTTCCATGACAAAGGCCTCATTTCTCAAATATATACTGCATATAAAAGTGAGTCAAATTAATAAAAATAAAAACCATGCCCCAACTGATAAATGGTCAAAGAATAGAAACAGGCAGTTTTCAGAAGGAAATATCAAAGTTATATATGGTTAAATGAATAGCTGTTCTAAATAACTATTGATTAGAGAACTACAAATTAAAGTAACTCTGAGGCATCATTTCACATCTCTTAGAAATGACAAATGCTGGAGGAGATGAGAGAAAAATAGGTACACTAGCATGTATATTGGTCCAACCATTCTGGAAAACTTTGTAACTCTGACCAAAGGACATGCATACCCTTTGACCCAGCAATACCATTACTAGGCCTGTATCCCAAAGAGATCAAAAAAAGGTAAAGGATTTATTTGTAAAAAAACAAAACAAAACAAAACAAAACACATTTATAACAAACTCTTTTTGTGCTAGCAAAGAATTAAAAATGAGGGGATACTTATCGATTAAGAAATGACTAAAATTGTGAAAGATTTGACTGCTCTGATTGATACAATGATCCAAGACAATCTAAAAGACTCATGATGAATAAATACCATCCCCTTCTAGAGAGAGAAAACTGATGAACTCTGAGTGCGAAATGAAATATAATTTTCACACTTTATTTTTCTTGCAATGTTGCAGGGGATGTGGGAAAAGTGGAACACTAATGCATTGTTGATGGAGTTGTGAAATGATCCAGCCAGTCTGGAGAGCAATTTGGAACTACGTCCAAAGGGCTATCAAACTGTGTATACCCTTTGATCCAGCAGTGCCATTACTGGGTCTGTATCCCAAAGAAATCATAAAGGAGGAAAAGGACTCACATGTGAAAAGTGTTTGTAACAGCTCTTTTTGTGGTAGCAAAGAACTGGAAAATGAATGAAAGCCTATCAATTGGGGAATGGCTGAACAAGTTGTGGCACATGAATGTTATGGAATGTTACTGTTCTATTAAAATGATGAACAATCTGATTTTAGAAAGGCCTGAAAAGATTTACATGATCGTGAGTGAAACAAGCAGAACCAAGAATATAGTGAACACAGTAACAGCAAGAATGTGTGATCATCAACTATGAAAGACTTGGTTCTTCTCAGTGGCTCAGTGATTCAGAGCAATCTCAATAGTCTTTGGACAGAAAATGCCATCTGCATCCAGAAAAAGATTTAAGGAGACTGAATGTAAATCAACACATGCTATGTTCACTTCCTTTTTCTGTCGTTTATTAATCTCTCCCATGGTTTTTCCCTTTTGCTTTGATTTTCCTCTCCCAACATGATTCAGAAAGTTGTGTGTGTTAAATAAATAAATAAAACAATTGAAACTGTTAAAAATAATAATAATGAGTTGGGGCTTTATAAGGTGTAAGTTATAAGAAGACTGGAAAGGTAGTGGAGGAGACTAGAGTATAAAGGGCTTTGAATGTCAAAGAATTTTGTATTTGATCCCAGAGGTGATAAGGAGCCCACTGGGATTTATTGATTAGGGAGGGTGATATGGTCAGAGCTCCACTTTAAGAAAATCATCATGGTGGCAGAATAGAGAATGGAGAGACTTGAGGCAAGCTGACCCTCCAGTAGACTATGTATGTGAGGTGTGAGATGGTGCAGGTGTGTACCAAGGGGTGGCAGTGTCAGAGGAAAGAAATTGGTGTATAGTAGAGATATTGCAAAGGTGAAATTGAAAAGCCTTCACGACAAATTGGATCTAGGAAATGAGAAAAAGTGGAGCCCAGGATTTCTCAGGTTTTGAGTCTGAGGGATGTAGAAGATGGTATTGTCCTTGAAAGAAATAGGGAAAATGAGAGGAGGGGGATCAGAGGGTTCAAAGGGGAAGATAATTTCTCATTTTGTACATACTGAATTTAAGATGCTATATATTTTAACATGTATAACATATATTGGATTGCTTGCCATCTAGGGAAGGGGGCGGGAAGAAGGAGGGGAAAATCTGAAACACAAAGCTATGCAAGGGTTAATGTTGAAAAATTATCTGTGCATGTGTTTTTTATTATTATTAAAGCTTTTTATTTGCATAACACATGTATGGGTAGTTCTTCAACATTGACTCTTACAAAGCTTTCTGTTTTAAATTTTTCCCTCTAGTCCCCTCCTCTCCCCTAGATGGCAGGAAGTCCACTACATGTTAATTATGTTAAAATAATTGACAAGTCAAATATATGTATACATATTTCCACACATCTTGCTGTGCAAGGAAAGTTGGATCTACAAGAAAAATAAATCTGAGAAAGGAAACACAATGCAAGCAAATATCGAGAGAGAGGATGAAAATATTATGTTGTGGTCCACATTTCATATCCCTCTCTCTAGGTATATATGGTTTTCTTTACTGAACAATTGGAACTGGTTTGAAACATTTCATTGTTGAAGAGGGCCATGTCCATCAGAATTGATCATCATAGCCTTGTTGCCGTGTACATTGATCTGGTTCTGCTCATTTTGCTCAGCATCAGTCCATGTGCATGTGTTTTGAAAATAAAAAGCTTTAAAAATAAAAAATATAAATAAAATTCATCAGATAACTAAAAAATAAAATATTTGCATTGGAAAAGAAGACTAATAGGGACACTATTACAGCATGTATGTGCAGCTTAGCAACATTGGAAGCATAGTTTCAAACTACTTCATAAAATGAAAATTTTTAAAAAGACATTAAAAAAAAGAATTTAAGATGCTACTGAACATCCAGTTCAAGATGTCTGAAAGGCCATTAGAGATAGGAGATTGGAGGTCTACAGAGTGTGAAGCAGAAAAGGTAGATGGGAGAATAAGAAGTAGAGAGATGGTCATTAAATCTACAGGAGCTAAAGAGACCACCAAATGAAGTAGTCTACAGGGAAAAGAGAGCCCAAGACTGAACATGAAGGGATACCTATGAATAGAAAGCCATGAATTGGATGAAAATTCAGCAAAGGGGACAGGGAAGGACCAATCAGAGAAATAGAAGAACCTGAAGAGGAAAAAGGTGGCCCAAAAACCTGGAGAGAAGAGTGTCCAGGAGGAGAGTGATCGGCAGTGGCAAAGGTTGCAGAAGTCAAGGAGAATGAGTAATGAGGATAATAGATTTTTAAAATCATTCCTTTATGTTTATATTTATTTAGCTTTGATATTTTCTTTCTTTTTTATTAAAGCTTTTTCTTTTTCATAACATATGTGCGGACAATTCTTCAACATTAGCCCTGGCAAAACCTTGTGTTCCAATTTGCCCCCCTTTCCCCCACTCCCTTTCCTAGATGGCAAGTAGTCCAATATACATTAAACATGGTAGAAATATATTTTAAATGCAATATATGCATACATATTTATACAATTATCATGCTGCGCAAAAAAAAATCAAATCAGGAGACAGAGAGAAAATAAAATGCAAGCAAATAACAACAGAAAGTGTGAAAATGCTATGTTGCAGTCCACACTCAGATCCCACAGGCCTCTCTCTGGGTGTATATGACTATCTTCATCACTGAACAATTGGAACTGATTTGAGTCACATCATTGTTGAAGAGAACTATGTCCATCAGAATTGATCATCACATAGTCTTGTTGCCGTGTATAATGACCTCCTGGTTCTGCTCATTTCACTGAGCATCAGTTCATGTAGGTCTGTCCAGGCCTCTCTGAAATCATCTCCCTGATCATTTCTTTTAGAACAATAATATTCCATGACATTCATATACCATAATTTATTCAACCATTCTCCAACTGATTGGCATCCATTCAGTTTCCAGCCATTACAAAAAAGGCTGCCACAAACAATTTTGCACATATGGGTCCCTTTCCTTCCTTTAAAATCTCTTTGGGATATAGGCCCAGTAGAAACATTGCTGGGTCAAAGGATATGCAGTTTTACAGTACTTTGAGCATAGTTACAAATTGCTCTCCAGAATGGTTGGATCCCTTCACAGTTCCACTAACAATGTATCAGTGTCCCAGTTTTCCCACATCCCCTCCAACATTCGTCATTATCTTTTCTTGCCATGTTAGCCAATCTTAGTGGTATCACAGAGTTGTCTTAATTTGCATTTCTCTGATCAATAGTGATATGGAGCACCTTTTCATATGACTAGAAATAGTTTCAATTTCTTCATCTGAAAATTGTTCATATCCTTTGACCATTTATCGATTGGAGAATGGCTTGAATTCTTATGTGAGTCAATTCTCTATTTTAGAAACGAGGCCTTTATCAGAACCTTTGAATGTAAAAATGTTTTCCCACTTTATTGCTTCCCTTTTAATCTTGTCTGCGTTAGTTTTGTTTGTACAAAAACTTTTTAACTTAATATAATCAAAATTATTTATCTAGTGTTCAATTATGAGTTCCAGTTCTTCTTTGGACACAAATTCCTTCTTCCTCCACAGATTTGAGAGATAAACTAGAGGATAATGGATTTGACAGTAAAAAGTTCATTGGTAACTTTGGAGAGAACAGTTTTGGTGAAATGATGAGGTTGGAAGCCAGAGAGAATTAAGAAGAGAGGTAGAGGAAAAGAAGTGTTGTAGATGGCCTTCTCAAGGTGTTTAGTCCCAAAAGGCAGGAAAGATATGGGATGATAGTAAGAATGAATAGATCAAGTGAGGTTTTTCTGAGGTTGGGGGAAATAAGGACATGGTTATAGTGACAAAGTAACCAAGAGGCAGGAAGAAATAAAATAAGTGAGAGATTAAGAACGATAGAAGAATAATCTACAGAAGAGGACAAGCCAAAATGGGATCCTTTGTACAGGTAGAAGAGTTGGCCTTGGCAAGGAAAAGGAATGACTTATCATGTGAGACAAGGATAAATGAGGAGAGAGTGGCAGAAGTCATCTGGGTGATTATGGAATAAAGGGGAGGAGAGAAGAGAAGCCCAAGGTGAATGGCCTCCATTTTTTCTGTTAAAATATGAGACAAGATTCTCAGTTGTAAGGGGGGGGAGCCATGGGAAGTATAAAGTATAAAGAGAACCACTATAGAGAATGAGATGGTGGGTTGATAAGGGTTGCTGAAGAGCAACAAGGACCCCAATTGAGGTTAGAAGCATAGATTTGTAATGGACCAAGTCAAAACGATTATATAGAAGAAAAGGTAGCAGATGGTGGGAGTGATCCAACACTGAGACTTGAGAGGACCCAATTAGCAAAATTATCAGGGGAGCTCAAGAAAAGAAGATTGAATTGATCCACCAAGGCAGTCAAGATGAGGAAAGGAGAAGAGTTTGGCTTAAATTGAGCAGGGGTGAATGCTTGGGAGACAACTGCGACATCTAAGGACTGTAGGCCATGATGTGGATTTGGTGTGAGAAGGCAGAGGAAAAGATGGAAAGGCAATAATATATCATGAATAAATAAGAGAACCTCAGAGTTCTGGAACATAGAGATAGTGTATTTGTGGGTACGTCTCTGAAAAGCTGAGGTGGGGTGGAGGAGTGAAGTAGGTCATGGGAAATGAGTAAGCTGAAGAAAAGGTTGCTTGAGGGAATATAGATATGCATGTTGAGGTCCCCTAGTATCATGGCAAAAGTTGGGGAGGAGAGTAAGACTGAGCCAAATAGTGATTCATTGAGGAAGGAAGAGGAGTGTCCTGGAGGTCTACAGAAAACAGCTACCAGAATTGTGATTGGGTGGTACAGAGAGAGTGTGGAAATGGAAATGAGGAGTGAAGAGGATTCTGACTCCCCCACCTCTAGTCAGGCTAGGGAGATATTGAAAGTGCAGATGGTTTTGGAAAGGGCAGCCAGGAACAATGTGTCCCAGTTAGAGAGGGATAGGAGTCTGTGAGAGCCAGAAGATGAAAAGAGTGAAAGAGAAAAAGATTTAAGATGAAAGCAAGTTTGTTGTGTATGGAATAAGCATTCCAGAGGGCACAGCGGAAGAGGTGGATAGCTGTGGGATGGAACATTAGGGTAGGAACTGAGGGCAATGGAAACAAGGAACTGGGCAGTGGGGCACTGAGACTGGTGACTGAAAGCCAGCAGCTCAGATTCACTGGAAGGAGGACAGGAGGGGGAGTACAGGATGATAAGAAGGATGAATTAATCATCAAGCTTGGTTTTTAGAAAGTTATTATCAATGTCAGAAGGAGAGGTGATGCTTTTCTTCTCCTAAGGCAGAAAACTCAGACCCTCATTCAGGGGCCAGAGCTTACTTAATAAGATCAAATGGGGGAGCACCAGTCCTGAAATCAGGAGAACCTGAGTTCAAATCTGGTCTCAGACACTTAACAGTCCCTAGCTGTGAGACCCTGGGCAAGTCACTTAACCCCAACTGCCTCAGCAAAAAAAAAAAAAAATCAAATGGGGCTTCTTCTCTTTCCACAGGAGGCTGACTCAGATGGAAGGGCTGGAATGATGTCCTCTCCCCTCCCCCATAACAGCAGGAGACTGGAAGGCAACTTGGTGTCTGTCAGTGTGGGGCAATGTGAGGGGACTTTTTTTTCTAAAATTCCCCATACCCTCTAAGCAGAGTTAATAGGAAATGTCATTCTCTTGGGTTAAGATGGGGTGTACATACTCAGTTAAAATGCTTTCAAAATGTTAAGGAGGAGTAGAGATAGAGCTGGGTGCCTTCAGTCAACCATTTTCGGCGGCATCCAATGTAGAAGGCACCTATCCCATACCAAAGCTGTAGAGCATCTCATTAAGCAGCAGAAACTGGTGCAAAAAACCAGCTGCCAGAGCCCTGCCCCACCCCAGGAATACCTCAGGCCACTCTTGCTACCAGAGGGGCCCCAAATCACTAGCTGCAGTTCTCTTTATGAGTCATTGACACTTATTGTATTGGTTTACTGTATTTATTTTGTTTATTGGTTTGTTGAGCCTTTAAAAAGTGACATTAAGCAGAACGTAAATTGTTCCTGGCACAGGCTAAGAACATAGTATGGGGAGGAAGACCTAGGTAGCCTGGTGGATATTTGTGATTAGGTTCTCCAAGAGGACCATGATGGCAGGATGCCCTGACATGCAAGTGAACTGGATTGAAGTGAGGGAGGGCAGTACAAAGTTAACAATCTCACTCTCTCCTTCAGAGAATGATTGGATCCAGGGACAATCAGGACTGAATGGAGATGGCTCCCTGTGCAGTGGGAAACCCTATCCTTATTAAGCTAAGGTCCTTAACAGCCTCAGTCTGAGGCAAGGCGAGTGTGAAATTTAGGTGTTCCCTAGGATATCTCCAAATCCCTCCTTTTCCCCCAAAGAGATAGAAACCTACACTGTCTTGCAATGGTGAATTATGCAAATTATCCATGCTTTTTTCCCCTGAGGCAATTGGGGTTAAATGACTTGCCCAGGGTCACACAGCTAGGAAGTGTTAAGTGTCTGGGACCAGATTTGAACTCAGGTCCTCCTGACTTCAGGGCTGGTGCTCTATCCACTGCACCACCTAGCTGCCCCCATGCATATGTTTTGAAAATAAAAGGCTTTAATAAAAAAATTCATTCAGATGTTTTTAGTGATTGCAAAAACTTTTAGGGGACATGCAGTTCCTGCTGAAACACAAGAATGGGGTTCTGGCTACTCCCAAACAGATCTCAAAAGACTTGACTGCCTACTTAACAGTTTTCCAAATTAAAAACCATCCTCACCCTGCTTCTCTTCACCTTTTAGAATAGATTATGGTTTGGTGCAGGAATGCCAGGAAGGAAAGGGGCCCAGCTAGAGGAGGCGGGGCTGCTCTGAGGACAGATGTATGGCCTTGACACTTTGGCCCCAGGCCTACCCTAGTCAACATTCAGTCTATGGGACAGCTCCCAAAGTGGCTGTCTCCTGTTAGCTTAAGCAAGGATCCTAGGGTGAGTGATTTTTAGAAGGAGGAAGGGAACTGTTCAAGTGAAAATCATTTTGGATGGTGATTCATAGGAAAGAGCAATAAAAAAAGAAGAGCCCTACAGAAGAGTAGGTGTTGCCCCACAGAGCAATGCAAAGACCTTTTCCTAAGGACAGAAATAAAGACATTTCTAGTAGTTTTTTAGTTGATTCTCTAAGTATATCATCATATCATGCAAAGAGTGACAGCTTTGTTTCCTCATTACCCACTTTAATTCCTTTAATTTCTTTTTCTTCTTTTATTGCTAAAGCTAACATTTCTATTATAATATAATAAAGACATTTCTTCCCAAAGAAGCATCACAGTTTCTAATCTGGATAAAAAGTAAGAAAGGACCCTTCCTGAGTCCCATAATCTGTGGCCTAACTGGCAAAGAAGAACTGAACAGCTGGAGAACACGCTTAGGAGAGACAGCATGGACCAGTCAATTCATTTCTCTGATCTTCAATTTCTTCACCATTAGACAGTAAGTTCCTTGAGGGCAGGAACTGTCTTTTGCTTCTTTTTGTATCCCTAACCCTTAGTTCAGTGCCTGCCACAAAGTTAGGTACTTAATGCTGATAGATTGATCCACCTGCAAAAACAATATGAATAACAACACCAATGTCCTAAGATTGTTATGAATATTGTGGAAGAAATGGACAAAAATCTGGAGCTGTGGATTTGGGGGGAGATAACTCCCCAGAAATAGTAACCTTATACAACAAAGAAATAGGCCTATAGGGTTGTGTCAATTCTGTCTCAAAAGGGGAGCCTGGGCCTCCAGTCTGGTCCCACCTAGATATTCTAATGAGATTAACATCTCTATGTAAACAGATTTGAGTTAAAATGTTGCTGCTCCTCCCCCCACCATGACCCCCAAATCACCTAACAATCAATCCTTCCACTACTTCCAAAATAAGGAAAGTGGCTGAGCAGCTGGGGAAAACTCTATTCTGCTATCTATCAGTGCATGCTAATTAAACTTTGATTTTCTATCCTAGCCTCCCGATTTATTGACCTCTAGTACAAGGGCCCTAAAGTAGGAATGATCTGAGTTGAGGAATTCCTCAACAACATACTGTCAAGAATGATGAGATTGGAATTTGTGAGGAGCCTAGGGAAGACTTGTGGACTCCAGGATGGCTGAGACCAGGTAGACTTTTTATCCACATCAGCCTTTTGGGACCAGATAGTCTCTGATGTTCCACTGGATGATGAGTCACTTTTTTCAAATTTGGAGACTACATAAGTTTGAGTAGAAAATAACTCAAGGAGACCTCTCAGAAATTTAGCTACAAAGACCTCCAACTCGGTCTGAGGGCAGCCTAAATCCTTTGGCACATCTCATAGACAGACCCACCGCTTCCACAAGTCCTGAACCCCTAATAGTGCATATGCTTGCTAGCTTTCTTTTTCCTTTGGTTTTCCCCTTCCTTTGGTACCTTGTGATGTGAACCATCTAGCTTATTCTCAGGAATTAATAAAATGAGAATCATAATCAGATCAATTTTCCCAGACTGTCCTGTTACAGAATCATGAGAGGCCGAATTGTTAAAGCAAGAATAAGCTAGTTGAGGGTTCACATTATCTGGATGTCTCTTAAGATACAAACTACTCCCCGAACTGGAATTCTGGAGATTTGGTGGCTTATTTATTTTCTTTTTTTAATTGAAATTTTTTGGTTATATTTTAAGGTCCAAACTTTGTCCATCCTTCCTTCCACACCCCACACTAGAAAAGGCCACCACTTGATTTAGAATTATAACTATATGTAAAACTATCCTATTCCTACTTCTATTTATCAGTTCTCACTCTGGGTGTGAATAGCATCTTCCTTTATAGATCCTTTGTAACCGATTTATTTAAAATACTCAGAATAAATTAATCAAAGTTGCTCTTAGCAGGATATTGCTGTTTAGTGTATACTATTTTCTCTTGATTCTGCTCATTTCACTCTTGATTATTTCATACAAAGTCTTTCCATGCTTTTCTAAAATCAATCAGCTGACCGTATCTTATAGCATAGTAGTACTCCATCACAATCATACTCTACAACTTATTCCGCCATTTCCTAATTGATAATAGGCATCCCCTCAGTTTCTAGTTCTTTGCCACCACAAAGAGTTGCTCTAAACATTTTAAAATATATGGGTTCTTTTCCTTTCCATGTCCCCTCCCATTGTTGGATCAAAGGGTATATACAGTTTTCTAACTCTTCGGGCATAATTCCAGATTGTTCTTCACCCTTATCTCTTAATGAACAACTCACAGTGCCTCAGAAGGAGAAAGCAAGGGCTTGGTCAAAGAGCCCCAAGCTCCACAAGAGGGCTTCCTTTATTTCCACAGGGCTACCCTGGTCAGGAGGAGCAAGAGGAATCCTAATCCTGTGGATGGCCATCTGGTATCATACCACAGGCTAATGAGCAAGAAAGCCAATCATTCTGCTCCCCCCCCATTCTTTAACTTGGGGTTCAAGCAAGAGCCTGAGGATAGAGAGGATCAAATTGTCTTAAAATACAGGTTCCAACTAGATTGAAGCACGCCAACCAATATGGCAACACAGCTAAATTTATGATTGAAATGTAATCTTCATAAAATGAATTTTCAAATCACAATGGCAGTTTTTGATATATTGAAATAGTTTAATGGGTTTGGGGAAGTACAGGTCTTAGAACTATTAAAAGTAGAGACTTTGTGGAATTTACATAACAAATAACATCCAGGCATATCCCTTCCTAAGAGAGTGAGGGGAAAAAACCAAGTTTTTGTTTGTTTGTTTTACTCTAAGTGAAAAAGGTGATTTCACCAACTGGAGTTGGTTAGTTTTAAATTGAACTGAAGCCAGTTTAAAAGTTTTGCCTCTAGTCATTCCAGAAGCCAAAAGAGAAAAAAAATGGCTTTGCAGTTTGAAATTTCAAAGCTTTATCTGGTTCTTGAGAATCACCTAGCACCAGAATGAACAACTTTCTAATGTAGAGGTTTATTGTAAGTCAAAAGCAAATTTAGAAAAATGTACTCTATTTTGAAAGTGGGTAATTGTGGTCTTCTATGAATGATTTAGTAGAATTTAATTGCCTTGGTAAATTAGAAGCAAGGGCACCTTGAAATTAAAATAAGGCTATCCATTTGAAAGGTTCAAAACAAGCAACCATATTGGATGCATTTTGCTAGGGAAAATGAGTAATAGTTTCTAAGTCTTTAAGTTTCCATTTTGAACAGGAAAAAAGTAAAAAGTTTTTGCAACAAATTTCAGTTATAAGAAAATAGTTCTGAAGTTGATCTGAATTATGATGGGGAAATAAAGATGTGAGGTATCCCTAAAGTAGAGAATGAAAGTGTGGCATAAAATACAGGGTATAAAATTCATTCTGCAGGGAAGGCATGCAAATATAGAGAATAGAGAATAACAAATATAGAGAATAGAGAATAACAAATATAGAGAATAGAGAATAACAAATATAGAGAATAGAGAATAACAAATATAGAAAAGGAACCAGTCATTTTAAGCCCAGCTACCTTTCATTACTTCAAAAGAGGAAGAAATCTGTAAAATAAAGTGAAAGAAAATAATCAAAATATAGATGGCAAATCTTCACAAAGAAAATCTTTCAGAAAAAAATAGCAGTGAAAGTATAGTAATGAGCACACAAAAAAGAGCTCCAAATATGAGTAAATAATATTAGTTAAAAGAAAGTTTTGAGAAATCTCCAAAAGAAAATAACAACAGTATAATACCAACTAGATCTCCAAACACAACAATGGAACTATCACAAAGACCCCCAGAATGACTGAAAAACTAATAAAAAGGATTGAAATTTTCAAAGGGGAAATTGAAATTCTTCACAGAGAATTAGAAAAGATAATGAAAATTAATAGTTCGGAACAGAAGGTAGAACTTTGCCATTTCAGTGTATATACTGAAAAGAGAGTGACAGAGATAGAATCCAAACCTTCTAATATGCAAAAAAGGAATACTAGAACAAAGTAGAAAATTGGCAAATTGGTGAACTGGAAGAAGTACTAAGGTTTCTATAGACAAAAGCAAAGCAACTGACCTTGAAGAGAGAAATTGATGAGTCAATCCGAGAAGTACTAGCATCCTAGGAAAAAAAAAATGACATCGAGCCCCAATTCCAAATTTTAATAAATAACACACAGAAAGAGGCCACAAAGATTAGAGACGTAGACAAATCCAAGAACACAAACTTCTTTGGTAAGGACTCCCTATTTGATAAGAACCTCTGGGGAAAATGGAAATATTTGGCAGAAATGAGCTTTAGACTTCCAACTCATACCAAAATAAACTACAAATGAATATGAAACTCGAATTTAAATGGTCACATTGTTAAACATAAAGAGGAAAAGAGCAAATTTTTAAAAAAAATGTTTTATTAAAGCTTTTTATTTGCAAAACAATATGCATAGGCAATTTTTCAACATTGACTTTTGCAAAGCCCTCCATTACAAATTTTTCCCTCCTTCCCCCCACCCCTTCCCTGGATGGCAGGTAATCTAATACATGTTAATTATGTTAAAATATATGACAAATCAAATATATGTATACATATTTATACAGTTATCTTGTTGTACCAGAAAAACCGGATCTACAGGAAAAAAAAACCTGAGAAGGAAAACAAAATGCAAGCAACTACAGAGAGCATGAAAATGCTATGTTGTGGTTCACACTCAGATCCCACAGGCCTCTCTCTGGGTGTAGATGGCTTTCTTCGTCACTAAACAATTGGAAGTGGTTTGAAACATCTCATTGTTGAAGAGAACCATATCCATCAGAAGTGATCATCATATAGTCTTGTCGCCGTGTATAATGATCTCCTGGTTCTGCTCATTTCACTCAGCATCAGTTCATGCAAGTCTCTCCAGGCCTCTCTGAAATCATCTGCTGGTCGTTTCTTACAGAACAATAATATTCCATAACATTCATATCCCATAATTTATTCAGCCACTCTCCAATTGATGGGCATCCATTCAGTTTCCAGTTCCTTGCCACTCCAAAAAGAGCTGCCATAAACATTTTTGCACATGTGGGGCCCTTTCCTTCCTTTAAAATCAAAGAACAAATTCTTTCCTTTTTTTACAACTATATATATATATATATATATATATATATATATATATATATATATATTTGGGGGGGGGAGCTGGGGCATTTGGGGTTAAGTGATTTGCCCAGGATCACACAGCTAGGAAGTGTTAAGTGTCTGAGGCCAGATTTGAACTCGGGTCCTCCTGACTTCAGGGCTGGTGCTCTATCCACTGTACCACCTAGCTGCCCCTTTTACAACTATATTAAAAAATTCTTGACCAAATCATAGATAGAAGTTACAGCTTAAAACAAGAGACAATTAAATTAAAATGCTTTTGGGCAAAGAAAAGTAGTAATGCCCTTAGATTTATAAAGCACAGAGCCTAGCACACAGTAGGTACTATATAAATACTTTTTGCCATTCCTTTTCCTCCTGGTCACTGAATGCAGCTGGTATAGAATGCCAAAAATTGGTAGATTCATAAATGATCTATGTGGCTTCTAGAGATCCATTCAATTAGATTGGTGTCATTTGACTGGCAATGAGTCTGTTTTGTGTTGCATGTCTTTTTTTTTTGCATATGTTAAATCCATGATTTGTTATAAAAATTTTGTTAGTGTTGCATTTGTGAGTCTTTTGCATTGTGATATCTTTGTACAGGAGTGCTTTTGAATTGTGGGAATATGACTTAATATTTATCATATATTTTAACATACTTAACATGTATTAAGACTACCTGCCATCTAAGGGAGGGGGTGGAGGGGAAGGAGGGAAAAATTTGGAACAGAATGTTTTGCAAAGGTAGAAAAATTACTCATATGTTCTGTAAATAAAAACATTTAATAAAAAAAATAAATTGAAAAAAAAGAGAAAGATTTATTTACAAATGTAGCCTTAGAAGGTCAACTACTCTTTTTGATCTGAATGCTGTGATTTTAATAACTTAAGGCAGAATGTTCCTTTGCTTAATGACTGTAATAAGTATTTAAAATGGTTATACTCTGCTTTGTTACAATTAACTTAGGATCTTGGAAAATCATCATTGTCGTTGAGAAGTTTATTGAGACTTTGCCAGACTCTCTAAGTTTTTGAACTCTTATTAAGATCATAACCCTTACCAGCTCTGTGAAAGCAGTGACCAGGAAGGGTATGTATAAGAGTCTTTTAAATTCTATCCTAGAGATGATTTTGAGAGCTTTAGATTTGGTTTGCCAAGGTACTAAAATCTCCTTAACAAACATTGGTCACCAGTTTCAATGATCTTGTGATGAAGAGAGCCATCTGTACCCAGAAAGAGGACTGTAGGGACCGAGTGTGGATCACATCCTATTTTCACCTTTTTTGTTGTTGTTTGCTTGATTTTTTTCTCATTTTTCCCCTTTTTGATCTGATTTTTCTTGTTCAGTATAATTGTGGAAAAATATATAGAAGAATTGCAAATGTTTAACATATATTGGATTACTTGTTATCTACTGGAGGGGATGGAGGGAAGGGAAGGAAAAAAGTTTGGAACACAAGATTTTGCAAGAGTGAGTGTTGAGGGGCAGCTAGGTGGCGCAGTGGATAGAGAACCAGCCCCCAAGTCAGGAAGACTTGAGTTCAGATTTGGCCTCAGACACTTAACACTTCCTACCTGTAAGACCCTGGGCAAGTCACTTGACCCCAAATGCCTCAGCAAGAAAAAAAAAAAAAAAAGAGTGAGTGTTGAAATGAGATGATTGATGCTAGTTCCAATGATCTTGTGATGAAGAGACCATCTACACCCAGAGAGAGGACTGTGGGAACTGAATGTGGATCACAATATAGCATTTTCACTCTATTTGATGTTGTTCACTTGCAATTTTTCTTACTCATTTTCTTTCCCTTTTGATTTGATTTTTCTTGTGCAGTAAAAGAATTGTATAACTATGTTTATACATTTTGGACTTAACATATATTTTAACATGTGTAACATATACTGGATTGCTTGCCATCTAGGGGAGGGGGTGGGGGGAAGAAGGGGAAAATCTGAAACACAAAGCTATGCAAGGATCAATGTTGAAAAATTATCCGTGCATGTGTTTTGAAAATAAAAAGCTTTAAAGAAAAGAGTGAATGTCGGAAATTATCTATGAATATGTTTGAAAATAAAAGGCTTTAATAATTAAAAACAAAAAAAAAACCCAAATATTGGTCACCTAAGGAAAATTAAAATTTACTTAAATGATATAAAACTGACTGACAAGGCAAATGGTATGATTATGAAATCTATGGAATCGCACTGGTTAAATCATGGTATCATCATATCAGCATTATATCTGAATCAACTTTGGGATTACCAGACCAAAGTTTAAAAGATTTGCTTTTGTCCCAGGAGTTGGAATGAAGTCCATTAAGATATCCAAGCCGAATATAGTCAGTTTTTTTTTCTTTTTGGACTTTGGAAGGACCAATGAATTTCTTTTATATGTAAACCCCCAGAATGTTTTTATTTTCTTAATTTCTAATGATTGAGTTTGTTTTAGGAGGTGTTAAAACTAGAAAATTGAAAGCTTCTGGAAAAAAAAATCACATAGTCTGTGAAATGGAAGGATGAGAACAATTTGTTCCAATAGCCACGAAGGTGGCTGAAATAGGCTATGGAACATTTCCAGTTTGGTCAGACATTAAAGATGCATCCCACCATCACCAGTTGTCTTGCCTTTTGTGACTAGAAGAGAGAGCGAAGCTGATGACTTTATGCAACTCTGCCTAACTTAAATCCAATTCATGTGCAAGTCATCACCCTGGTGAAGTCATTGGTCCTTTATGAAAATAAAAAATGAACAATAACATATTCTTAATTAGTACTAAGACTGAAGATCTTTACTAACTGTTATGTTCTTTTAATTATTATTATCAGTGCACTCACTTATGCTGCCTTACCTTGGGAAATATTTGTATTCTGCACTTTACAAGCTGTGAAAAGGAAAACTTACTACATGAGGTGGAACATTTGGGCATTTAGTCTTTCATTTTTTTTCATTTTCCCTGAGTTTGAATTCAAGCATAATTGTTCAGATTATTAAACTAATTAAAGTCGGAATCCAGCATTCAAGGGAAAAGGCCAAGAACTGTTTGAAGGAAGTGATGAGACAGGCAGGTGTAATTACATGGAAAGGTAGAGAAGATGGCTTTATGAAGGCAATGGCAGGAGTCTCATAACTCCGTTTTCCCCAATGTACTGTGACACCCTGGGAATAACGTGGAATTCTGTCACGTGAGAGGCTGTTCCAAAAAGCATTGGTGACTATGCTGAAATCAAATGGAGTTAAAGAAGTTCTCCTGGTATACCTAATGACATTAGTCTGTGACTTTAGACTTAGGCCTGGAAGAACAGTCTTGACTTGATGTTTTTGCAACCATATCCCTCCTTTTATAGTAGCTTTCTTTGACCATGACAGGAGAACTGCAGATGTTTTATAATCTTATTGCTGGAATCACCTGGCATAATAACTAAGCCTACTATAATGGGATGCAGGTATAAAAGATCCTTTTGCTTTATTTATACTGTTCTGAATAACAACTTCAGTCCACCGACTCTTCAAGTGCTCTAACCTCTTTGAATGGTTAAGACCTAGACTGTTTAAACTGCTTTTATTCCTTCCCAGATCTACTGAAATATAATTGATATCTGCTATTTAGTCTTTAATATAAGAGTATAGAATTTGTATGATTTATTCTCCACATTTTTCTTTCCACCATAACCCTCTCCTTGGACCAAGCTTCCTATTTTACTGTACAAAACAATTTATTGTATTGAAAACCTATACACTGAGCAGTCCAGATATAGGAATATTATAAAGGAAATGTACAAAAACTCTATACTGTGAGTTTGGGGAAGATATCTCCCTAGAAGTGGTAACCTTAGACATCAAAGAAATAAACCTACAGGGTTGTGCCCATTCTGTCTCAAAAGGGAAGGTTCCAGTCCAGTTCCACCTAACCATTCTTTTCCCCCCACTTAATAGTATTTTTTTTCCAATTACATGTAAAGAGAGTTTTCAACATTCATTTTTGTAAAACTTTGTGTTCCAAACTTTTTCTCCCTCCTTCCTTTTCCTCCTCCCTCCCTAAAATAGCAGGTAACCTAATATAGGTTATACTTGTACAATCATTTTAAACATATTTCCATATTGGTTATGTTGTGAAAGAAAAATCAAAAGTCAAGGGGAAAAACCACCAGAAAGGAAAAAAAAGTGAAAACAATATGCTTTGATCTGCATTCAGTCTCCATAATTCTTTCTCTGGATGTATATGGCATTTTCTATCCCAAGTCTATTGGAACTGTCTTGGATCACTGTATTGCTGAGAAGAGTTAAATTTATCGTAGCTGATCATAGAATGTTACTATTACTGTGTAGATGTTCTACTGGTTCTGCTCACTTCACTGAGCATCAGTTTATGTAAGTCATTACAGGTTTTTATGAAATCCACCTGGTCATCATTTCTTTTAGAACAACATTATTGCATTATATTCATATACCACAACTTATTCAGATGTTCCCCAATTGATGGGCATTCCTTCGATTTCCAATTCCAAAAGCCACCTAGAAATTCTGATGATATTAACACCCCTACACAAACTTGTCCCTCTTCTATCTCCAAAATAAATGATACCTTACCTGATAAGTTCCTTTTGTCACCTACCCTAAAGCTGGGTAAAACCCTATATGTGTCTATCTCCCTCTGTTCTGCCACCCGGTCACTACCTATTAGTGGATGCTAACTACACTTTGATCACTTTCCTAGCCTTCTGATTTGTTGACATCCAGGGAAAGGGAGCCTGTGGGAGGAATTACTCTCTAGGAAAATCTTAGGATCTCTGGGTTGAGTAATTTCCCAATAGCGATATCCCAAACCAGCTAATCCATGTAAAATACTTTATTTTCTCAACTTGTTAACCATAGGCAGGTTACAACTTCTCCAAACTTCAGTTTTCTCCTCTATAAAGTGGGAATGATTATTCCTGTACTACCTATTTCAAGGCCCTTGTGAGGCTCAAAACACATTAGTTATGTAAAGTACTCTAGAAACCTTAAGGCACCACCTAAATGTCAGTTATTTTCTGACCCATTTAGCCTCTTTCAATTTGGAGAATTACCCAAAGTTCTATGGAAGACTTGGCAATTTGACCACTCTAAGGTCTGTCTCCTTCTCTGTAAGATGAAAAGGTTGGAGTAAGATGAAATCTAGGGCCCTTTGAACTCAAAAAAAAATCAAATCTAGGATCTTTCACCTGTTTTAGAGAGCCAATGAACTAGATCTCCATCCACAAACATCTCCACATGAGGAAAAGGAATACCCCTTGGTCAACGGAAGCAAAATAGTTGGTACCAGCAGAGATCAAGGTGCCCTCCTTGGGTTTAACCAAGAGCCTGAATGGTTACAATGATTAAAAAAACAAACTAAAAACAAAAAAAAGCAGCTTAGTCCATGCAGTTGATTCACCTGGGGATGGGGAGGAAGCTGGCATTGTTGAGACTAACCACATTTTTCATTCTCCCACCAGATGTTTTTTGTCATGGTGATCTGGGAGTAAATGCACACAGTTACAGCCAAAAGATAAATTGCTGGGCAGGAAATGGTTATGACAATACCTAGGCTTGATGCCTTTGGCTGATAGAGCACAGAAGCAGCAGCAGCAGCAGCAGCATCACAATAAATGCATTCATTGCATGCATGAAGCAACTGTAGTGTCCTTCAGGCCAAAACCCTGGGGAGCCATTAGAAATACTAATCAACTAAGTAGAAATGAAGAGGTCATAATGGAGATAATAAGATTTGAGGCCACAAGAGAGGAAGGCATATATGTCTATATATTTGTATTTATATATTTCTTGGAAGACTCACATGGTCTGGGTCACTAGACTGAAGGGACTCCAAACTCACCAGCAGAGAGTTTTTGAGTGAGAATATCATTTTGGAAAAATCATTGATGCCGTCAATAAAGACGTGTTCAAAAAATAGGAATAATTTTCAGAACAAGTGCAAAAGATCAAAAGGCATATGAAAGTTAGCAATCTTCCATCAAATCTCTGATAATGCAAGAGTGGGAAATTAAAATACCTCTGAGGCAGTTCCACCTCTCATCCAGCAAATTGGCAGTGATAAAATATTATCAATAAAAGACAGGGAAGGAGGAGCAATACAATGTCTGGCCACAATTGCAGAGGACAGATGATGAGGCATGCTACCCATGTACTGATAGAGAGGTGAGGGGCTCAAGGTACACAACAAGATTTACATTTTCAGACATGGCCAATGCGAAGACTTCTTTTGCCTGACCATACATATCTGATACAATATTTTTTCCCTTTCTTCTAATGGGGAAAGGAAGAGGAAATGGATTTGACAAAAAAGAAAAGAGAATCACTGAAGCATTTCAAATTTAAAGGAAAAGAATAGCAGAAGGTAATACTGCTCTCCCATGGCCCAACCCCAAACCAAAAAACTTCTCCAAACAGTTCTAGAAAACACACCAAACCAAATATGCATGGGTAAATTTAAGAAAAAACCACAGTGAGTGACTTTTCCAGCCCAGAAAGACAGACAAAAAGTTCCATGGATACTGGGGATTGGGTTTGTCCAGAAGTTGCCAAAAAGGGCACTTCAACACCCAGGGAGACGCTGTGTATCAGTGCAAAAGGAGGATTAGACCCAGACTGTGAAACTTCACAAAGAATGAGTGTCACCTGGCAGCTTTGTTATCCACTACCCATTTTGGGTTGCAGACCCCAGGTGGCCTGAGGAGGAATCTGTGCTCAAGATTGGTGTTCCAGGGTAATAAGTGACTGCAGGCCTTAAGCATCGTGAAGACAGGAATAAATTCAGCTGCATGAAGAAATGGCATGACTCAGACTCCAGGAACAGAACAGGGTCTCAGTTCCAGAATCTTAACTCAGTCTGCAGCAAAATAATCAGGGTAGGAATCACAGACCAAAGGGAAGCCCACATTCCACCCTCTCTGAACCAGCCAAGTTTCCCAGCTAACTGATAAAAGCAGAGTCCAGCAGCATTGACTCTTGCTCAAACCTAAAGCTACATCAGACAATCAGGTCTGGATTTGCCCTGGACTGGTCCCCTTTAGGAGCACTGAAAGCTTGCAGATCCCCAATGTGAGGTTTTCCTAAGAGTCTGAAATACCATTACATTCAATATATGTACCAAGAGAGTAATAGCAGGACCAACTCAAGTTTTCTTTCCAGAAATACCACGGAGCCCAGCTGTAATATAAAATTTGCAGTCAGGAAGTAGGCTAGAAAAATGAATTTTAAAATACCGTTATAAAAATCTATTATGATGATCCTGACACTCAAGACAAATGACTCCAAAATATCCACAAGCAAAGCTCCAGAAATTAAGCACAAACATAACTAAAATCCCTGGAAGAGATAAAGCAAGAGTTAAAAAAAAGTTTGAACTGTTTTTACAAATGAAAATGGGAGTGCCAGAAAAAAAATTGCAAAAAACAAAAACAAAAAAAAATTCCTATGCCTATACAAAAACAAAAACCGAGAGCTATGGAAGAAAGAATTGGAAAGCTTAACATAAGTACAAAAAAGCCTGACCAAGAAACCCTGAAACAGTTCAAATGGATTAAAGAGAAACCACCTAATAATTCTATAAGACAACAACAAATGTTTAAACAAAATATCAAAACACTGAAGAAAAAAAATACCTGGAAAATACATTGAAAAGAAAAAAAATTAAGAATCACTGAGCTATCTGAACATCATGAATTCCCCCCCCAAAAAAAAAGCCTAGGCATCATATTTCAAGAAATCATAAAAGAAAAACTGCCCAGATCTCTTAGAATCAGAGGGGAAACTGGAAACAGAAAGAATCCATTGCTCGTCTCCTGAAAGAAACCTCAATAAGAAGACCCCTGGAAACATCATAGCCAAAATCCAGAACTTCCAGATCAAATTAACTAAATAAAAAAAATAAAACATTGCAATCAGTTAAAAGAAAATAATTCAACTATGGAGGAGTCAAAGTCAGGAAGAACTTGGGAAATGATATTGCAGATAGCAAGGGATATAGATTTGCAGCCCAGCCAAAAAAAAAAAAAAAAAAAGGCAAACCCTACAGAAGGAAAATGAATCTTTAATGAAATAGAGAAGTGTTCCTGGTGAAAATACCAGAAAACTAAGGAGAAACACTGAAGTTCAAACACATTAAAAGGTAAACATGAATGAACAACGATAAAGGACCAAACAAGGAAAAATTGTTTACATTCAAATATGGGGAGATGATATATGTGTGTGCCCTTTGAACTCTATTGTCATCAGGAGTCACAAAAGTAATCAAATCAGATTAGACCTGGAAGTAGCTCTGTTATGTCTTGATGATCTTAAGAGAAGAATGGAAAGAGAGGAGAAGAAGAATACACTGAGGTTGGGGGGGGGGGTTAGGGAGAATGACTAGGAAAAATGATCTCACATTCAGTGTTCAAGTAGAAGTCTATGCAAACTAGAAAGGTGGAGGATAGAGAGCCTCTGGTGCTTGAACCTCATTCTTATCAGAACTAGTCAAATGAGAGAATATACACATGATGGGATTATTATTTACTTATAAAGGAAAAAATTAGTACTCATAATACAGATTTCCAGCTTCCTTTGCAATTCCCTTTTTGTTTTACTTTGTATATGGAAAAGCTCATCTCGTTTAGTGTTGAATAAAATTCAAAAGAAAAGATGAAAAAAGCAAACAAATTGAAATCTGAAAAAAGTAAAATATATAGAAGTAGTATTGGAGGGGCTGTGGGGAGATAGGCACACTAGGACCCCATTGATGGAGCTGGTCTGAAAAACTGTTGGGAATTACACAAGAGAAGTTACTAACTGTTCAGCCTTTTTGACCAAGCAGAACCACTAATGGTCATTACTGACCCTAAGGAGATCAGACACAAAAAGAAAGACCCTCTATATAGTACAATATTCAAAGAAGCACTTGTTCTGATACCAAGATCTTGGGAACAAGGCAGGCAATCATTGCTTGGGAATGACTGAATGTATACGAATGCAGTGAAGTATTATTTCAATATTTTAAACATGAGAAGTCCTGATCGATGTGGGAAGGATTACAAGAACTGAAACAGAATCAAGATAGCAGAAGCAAGAAAACAACATAGACACATACACGCATATGTATGTAGAATGACCACAACACTGCAAAGGAAAGCAGAAGCCTAAGCCAAGTTCTGAGAAACCCAACAAGCTCTTGGGCCGCAGAGGTGGCAGCTCACCTGTCTGATGGCCTGCTCACTCTCCAGCTTACTTCCTTGATCTCCAGTAGATTGAGGGGAGGTTCAGATGTGGGATGAGGCAAACATTATCAAACATGGTCAGAGTGCTGATTGTGTTTGCTTAACTTCTTGGTGAAAAGAAAGGATGAGACTTCCAGCCAAGATGTATGCCCAAAGGGTAGACATACTGCCCAGCACTCACATATGTACTCAAGCAAAACTCTGAAGTTGGTACTAGATAGAATAATGATCAACAAATTCATTCAGAAACTAAAGTAATGTCAATACATCCCAAAACTACATACGAGACCAACCAAAAGCAATAGAAAAGGGGGCCAGTAGCCGTGGGAACCCTCCTGGGGCAAACAGGGATGCATGTAGCCTGCCAAACTATGCACTAAGAGGGCAATGGGAGTGGAGGGCTCTCCTGAAAAAGCTCCAGAAAGCCTCAAGATAGAACATTAGAAGTTCAAAGGGAAAGGCAGTAGCAGTGAGCAACACTGTGGCAACACTCAGACGAAGACATTTAAGGCCCAGGGACTTGGAGGCCCCCAGCCCCCTGTCCCAAAATACCAAAGAGCAGACTGAAAATTCAGCATTCTAAACTTAAGAGATTCAGGGCAGGTCTAAGCCTGAAAGGCCAAGATCTTTCTGAAAAAGCCAGGGGACCCCACATGTGCAAAAATGTTTGTGGCAGCCCTTTTTGTAGTGGCTAGAAACTGGAAACTGAATGGATGCCCATCAATTGGAGAGTGGCTGAATAAATTATGGTGTATGAATGTTATGGAATATTATTGTTCTATAAGAAACGACCAGCAGGATGATTGCAGAGAGGCCTGGAGAGACTTGCATGAACTGATGCTGAGTGAAATGAGCAGAACCAGGAGATCATTATACACAGCAACAAGACTATATGATGATCAATTCTGATGGACATTGCTCTCTTCAATGAAATGTTTCAAACCACTTCCAATTATTCAGTGAGGAAAGCCATATACACCCAGAGAGAGGGATCTGAATGTGGACCACGACATAACATTGCCATGCTCTCTATTGATGTTTGCTTGCATTGTGTTTCTTTTTTTCTTGTAGATATGATTTTTTCTTGCACAGAAAAATAAGTTTGGAAATATGTATACATATTTTCGATTTGTCAAGTATTTTAACATAATTAACATGTAGTGGATTTCCTGCCATCTAGGGGAGGGGTGGGGACTAGGGGGAAAAATTTGTAACAGAAAGCTTTGTAAGGGTCAGTGTTGAAGAATTACCCATATATATGTTTTGCAAATAAAAAGCTTTAATAAAGAAAAAAAATTTTTTTAATTTTTTTAAATTAAAAAAAAAGCCAGGGAACCCAGGAAGAGACCAGTATAAGAAAATCATTACAAATAATATCTAATAGTTGGCACTTATATAGTGTTTTATGGCTTGCAAAGTGCTTTACTTAACCAGTTCATTTTTCACAACAACCCTCAGCCATAGGTTTAAGTATAATCGAAAATTTGGCAAATTTTCCCAAATCCAGAACTCCCACCTCAAAGAAAACAATTGCTGCAGGCATCTGGAAAGAAGCAGTTCACACAAGCTCCAGTAGCTTCAACTGAAAACTAGAAGAGATCTTGGAATGCAATTTTCTAAAAGACAAAAGATATAGGCTTACAACCAAAAATAATTTACCTTGAAAAGCTGAGTATAAACCTACAGGAGAAAAAAAATGGATCTCTAATGGAATAAAGAATTTTGAAGCATTTCTGGTGAAAAGAAAAACCATAAAAAATTTGAAGTACAAATGAGAGTCTGGAGAAACCTAGAAAGGTCAATTGATTTAAGCAATTAGAAAGAGTTGTAAAAGGATGACTGCATCCTCTAAAATTCTAATGAGGGAAACAAAACAAGTTTCCCTTCAGAACCTTAATGTCTTGGAAGAGTGTCCAATGAGTTAAATATAAAAAACAAAGGACTTAAGGGTGGATTGGTTCTGTTCTGAGGATTTGAAGAAGAGATAAAAAGAGAAGGAAGGATAAAGGAGGAACACACTGTTGTAGGGGAAAAAAAGGGGGGGGGGAATATTTCTGATAATTGAGGTAAGGCATACAAATATGGAGGAAAAGGTGAAAACAAAGCATTAGATGAATCTCATTCTTATCTGAAAAGAACAAAGGAGAATGTTTAGTATAGAAATATATTAAACCATAGAAAACAAAACAGAGGGGAAAGATAATATGAAAGAGGGAACAACAAGCAAAACAAACTTTCTAATCATTAAAGGAAAGAAAAAAGGAAAGGAGAAAGGAAAATGGTAAGAAAAGAATTGGAACCTAAAGAGGTGCCTTTGCTTGCCCCATAGACATTTAGGAAATGGCTGAATGAGTTGTGGTATATGGACATACTGGGATATTACTGTATCATAAGAAATGACAAGAGATAATTGCCGAGAATCCTAGGTATTAAGGACTGAAGCAGAGGGAAGTAAGTAAAACCAGGAGGATATTTTATATGAAGATAACAGCATTATAAAGAAAAAATATCTTGTGAAAGACTTAGAAACTCTGATGAATGACCATGTCTCCAGAGGACTTAGGATGAAGCATCTTACCTACATCCCTGACAGAGGTGATAGACTAATGCTGCAGAAGAACACATACTTTTTTTGAAGTGGTCACTCTGTGGATTCCTTTTTGTTGTTTTTGTTTTTAAAAGGATTACTTTTTTCTTTCAGTTAATTGGGAGATTAGGAAGGGGAGGATGGGGGAGGGATAATTACAATGCTTCAGAAGGGAACAGAAGTTCAAAAAGCAGTACAGATAAGCAGGACAGTTTTTAAAGTCATATATAGAATTTATCATGCACTTAAATAATCAAGTGGCATGAAATGGTGATTTGTGGTTTTACTGAGGACCATTTTTTTGTGTGCTGCTTGGTGGTGGTGTTACTATTAAGATTCAAATTTTTTAATGACAGGGTAGTTATTGAAAAATGATAGCAATAGATTTTATTTCGAATATTTAATTTTTCCAAATTCATGCAATGATAGTTTTCAACATTCACCTTTGAAAAACCCTGTGTTCCCACGTGCAAAAATGTTTGTGGCAGCCCTTTTTGTAGTGGCTGGAAACTGAAAGGATGCCCATCAATTGGAGAATGGCTGAATATATTATGGTATATGAATGTCATGGAATATTATTGTTCTGTGAGAAATGACCAGCAGGATGATTTCAGAGAGGCCTGGAGAGACTTCCATGAACTGATGCTGAGTGAAATGAGCAGAACCAGGAGATCATTGTACACGGCAACAGCAATATTAAATGACAATCAATTCTGATGATGTGACTCTTTCCAACACTAAGATGATTCAGAGTAGTTCCAACAATCTTGTGATGAAGAGAGCCATCTTCACCCAGAGAGAGGACTGTGGGATCTGAGGATGGACCACAACTTAGCATTTTCACTCTTTTTGTTGTTGTTCATTTGCATTTTCTTTTCTTTCTCATTTTTTTCTTTTTGATTTGATTTTTCTTGTGTAGCAAGATAATTGTATAAATATGTATGCATATATTGGATTTAATATTTATTTTTATCATGTCTAACATATATGGGATTATTTGCCATCTAGGGGAGGGAGTGGGGGTAAGGAGGGGAAATTTAGAACACAAGGTTTTGCAAGGGTCAATGTTGCAAAATTATCCATGCATAAGCTTTGAGAATAAAAAGCTTTAATTTTTTTTAATTAAAGCTTTTTATTTTTAAAACATATGTATGGGTAATTCTTCAACATTGACCCTTACAAAGTTTTCTGTTACAAATCCCCCCCCCAGATGGCAGGATATCCACAAATGTTAATTATGTTAATGACAAATCAAATATATCTATGTCTATTTCCACACTTAACTTGTTGTGCAAGAAAAATCGTATCTACAAGAAAGAAAAATCAGAGAAAGCAAACACAATGCAAGCAAACATCGATAGAGAGCATGAAAATGCTATGTTGTGGTCCACATTTCACATCCCTCTCTCTGGGTGTATATGGCTTTCTTCACCGAACAATTGGAACTGGTTTGAAACATTTCATTGTTGCAGAGAGCAATGTCCATCAGAACTGATCATCACATAATCTTCTTGTTGCTGTATCCAATGATCCCCTGGTTCTGCTCATCTCACTCAGCAACAGTTCATTCAAGTCTCTCCAGGCTTCTCTAAAATCATCCTGCTGGTCGTTTCTTACAGAGCAATAATATTCCATAACATTCATATACCATAATTTATTCAGCCACTCTCCAATTGATGGGCATCCACTCAGTTTCCAGTTTCTAGCCACTACAAAAAGGGCTGCCACAAACATTCTTGCACATGTGGGTCCCTTTCCCTCCTCTAAGATCTCTTTGGGATATAGGCCCAGTAGAAACACTGCTGGGTCAAAGGGTATGCACACTTTGATAACTATAAAAAGCTTTAATTAAAAAAAAAGAAAGAAAAACCCTGTTCCAAATTTTTCTCCCTTTCCTTCTCCCTTCCTCCTTCCCCAAGACAGCAAGCAATCAGATATAAGTTAAACATATGATAGCAAGATATTTATTAAAAAAAAAACTCCAGCCTTCCTCCCCTCCTTTCCTCTTCCAATGAGTCTCCAATATGCCACACTGATGATGATGGACTACTGAGGCAGAAAGAATCACTTGCAGCCCCATCCTTCACCCCTTGAGTGTGGATACCATATGTCACGCTACAGAGAGATAGGTTGCCTTCTGAACCTCTAGCTATCTTCAAAATCTTGAGCTGTCAACAGCCACCTCCTATGGGGGCCCTCTTCTGATCCCCACCCCTCCAAATCTGTGTGCTCTCTTTTTCTTGCAATACTTTGTATAACCTTCTATTTACATTTCATAATTATGTATTCTCAAGTCATTTCCTCCCCCCAATATAAATTACCTGAGGGCGGAGGCTGTTTCAGTATGTCCGAGTATTCCCAGAACCTGGCACACTTGGTACACACTTGTTTGATTTAATTGAATTGGCCCTTGACAAAGTGAGACAGTCTTCGGTGTGATAACGCAGGAAGGAGAGTGTAAATCCTGGGAGTCGAGAAGACGTCAGCTCCAGAAGCATCTTGGGAACTCTTGAGAAGAGTTGTGAGAGCCTATATATCCCTCACACAGGTGTAGGCAGTTTTTCCCTGATAGATATTGAAAACACCTTTGAAACCAAGGGACTGAGGCTCAAAGCTTTGAAGTAGCTCCCTGGTGGCCTTAGCTCAATTCTGTCAAATTCAAATAGAAACAGGGCCACTGATCTGTACAAAAGGGTCCCTGCAAGATGCCTGTTGCCTTCAAAAAACCACTTACTAACAATCCCTGGTTTAGTGTATTTTTCCTCATTTTGTTAAACATGTCCCAATCATGTTGCAATCTGGTTTAGCCCACCAAGAATAGGAGATCTCTGGCCTAGAGCCCAAGGAATTAGGGGCTTTTCCCTTCCTAACAGCATAGGAATCAATTCTTATTATTCTATTTGTAGCTAAATCAACTTCATTTATGTTAACTGTTAGGTGGTTTACCAGTGTTCCAATCCTGAATGTGAGCCACCAGACTGACCCAAATCGGGGCTGTTCTCCAATAGGATGGAATCAGGGAGAAGGAATTTCTCTATCAGTGCTACTCCCCCCAACTTTTGAGTGCCAGGCCATACTTTGAAGAGCCTAGAATGAGGTAGAATGTAGAACACTACAAAAGGGAAGGACAGGAGGCTCCTTGGTCACAGATGTTTTTTGAGCATGTGCTGCTCTAGTACAGACCCAACACTGGGAAGATATTTTGGAAATGCTATGTTACTATCTTTTTTTTTTTTTTTTTGCTGAGGCAATTGAGGTTAAGTGACTTGCCCAGGGTCACACAGCTAGGGAATGTTAAGTGTCTGAGACCAGATTTGAACTCAGGTCCTCCTGACTCTATCTACTATAGCGCCACCTAGCTGCCCCGTTACTATCATTTTTACAATGCTGTCTCAATAAATGTCTGATTTAATTGTATCTACTCTCTATTAAAGGTAAGTACCCTGGTAGGGAGTTCTAAATGTGGAGCCCACAGAGCCAAGAGCTCAAAGTAATCTCCCCTTTAAGAACCAACCTTTCAATCCAAGTTGTAAGGAGGTAGCTCCAGAGAGGGAGAGTTAAACAATAGGTAAACTGCTAGGCACCCTTATCTTAAGAGTTGGATGGCCACTGCACAGTTGTTGTTTATCCTTCACTCTTGAAGAAGACCAAAAGGACATCACTATGTCCGGGTCAGCGTGTAGTGCGACTGACTGTGGCTGGTCAGTCTGCCACAAGCTCAGAAGGCTCTACCATAGCTCAGGCCCGGTCCATACATCCATCTGGGAGGGCGATGTCTCTAAATTTGTGCATCTCACATTTCTTTTGAGCTACTTCAATTTTGTTTTACTCACAGAGCGCAGCCCCTTCTTTGATGCAGGCACACCATGCTGGGTGATCCTGTGCCTCTATCTCCCACGCCATGCAATCCATTGCAAAGTCCTTGAGAGAGACCTGGAGAATGTCTTTATCTTGCTTCTTCTGACCTCTGTGTGATTGCTTGGCTTATGTGAGATCTCTAGAAATAGTCTTTTAAGCAAGTGTCCATTTGGTTTTTGGGCAATGTAGTCAGCCCATTGGAACTGAGCTCTCCGCAGTAGAATTTAAATGGCATTAAGGCCAGCTACTGTACCGCCAATAAACCAACTTGAACAGGCTACAAGTCAGGAATAAAGTGAGGGGAGAGTTGGTGAATGGCTTTTTGTTCACAGATGATCGTCACTTATGTGCTGCATTGATAGATCTTCTGAGGTTGAGCTGCCGCAGAGCGTGGATCAACTCTCTGCCTCTTGTCATGGTACATGGTATACTCTTTCCACACTGGCCCTGTTTTACTTTTCCTTCCTTATTATGCATGACCCTTTTTCCATGCATCCATGGCTCATCCAAACTGGTTCCATCTTCTACCTCCATAACCTTGAATCCTTAAATCTTCTGAATTTCCCTTTCCTGAGGACACTAGTATCCTTCCAGTCATCCAGGTTCACAAGCTCCTAACCATCTTCCTCACTCTCCCTCACTCCACATGTCCAAACAATGGCCAACTCTTGTCAGTTCTCTATCAGCCCACTTCCTCATCCTCTCTTGCCAGATCTACTGCAATGGCTTCCCATTTGGTATTCTTGCCTCAAAAGTGTATCTCATTTTCTTCCCAGTTGCTAATGTATGAAAGTGACAATGTCACTTACTTTTTCAATACACTCCAGGGGCTTCCTATCAGCTCTAAGATCAATTAGAATATTCCTGTTTAACTTTGCATGCCCTTCAAAATCTGGCCAGTGCCACCTTCCCAGTTCCATTAGACAAGAAGACTGTTCATGCCCTCAGAAATTCTGCTCTGTGCTTTACTCACACCCCACCAGCTCCCATGGTTCTGCCTTTAAAGTGACCTGGTGATCTCCTGTTCACATGTTCTCTCAACACTCTCCTTCTGCAAATAGGCATTGACCCACATAACAAGATAAGGTTGAAATGGGTTCATGATCTAGATATAACCAGTGATACTATAAACAAATTAGAAGAATGGAGGATAGTTTACCTCTTACATCTGTGGAGGAGGAAGGAATTTGTGACCAAAGAAGAACAAGAAATCATTATTGATCGCAAAATAGATAATTTTGATCATATCAAGTTAAAAGGTTTTTGTACAAACAAAACAAATGCAGACAAGATTAGAAGGGAAGCAATAAACTCGGAAGGCATTTTTACATTCAAAGATTCTGATAAAGGCCTCATTTCTAAAATATAGAGAGAATTGACTCAAATATATAAGAATTCAAGGCATTCTCCAATTGATAAATGGTCAAAAGATATGAACAGATG
>JAJPUD010006565.1:0-50040 GCA_023553655.1 Myrmecobius fasciatus
AAAAAAAAAATTTGTCAATTGACCAACTGTCCACTAATGATAACTGGTCCAGTTAATGTCAAATCTTCTGGGTTTGCACACTACTAGATTTCATGAAACCAAGAGTCACTAATTTGATCTAAAAACAGCACAGATTGTGAAGACTGGGGGGGGGGGGGGAATGGTCTACAGCAAAAAGAAACTGGTCAGCAAAAAAATACACATGTGGATGAGAGGGATATATGTCTTTTGCTGCTCCCCTGCCTCCTGCTGCTCTCCTCTCAAATTCAATGTGACAGAAGATGTGTTGAAGGGAGCTATCAATATGGAAAAGTGGTAGAATAATTTTAGTGTGTATACAAGTTTCTCTTTCATACCAGTGATTAATGCTCTAAAAAACAGTAGGCTTCCCACAGTCAACATACCCAAACTTTTGATCAAATCATCACAATCACAACCACTCATCTCTCCCTCTTAAGTCACAAAATCTCCGAGTAGGAAGGAACCTCATTGATCATTTTCTTGAACCCACCTATGAACAAAACTGCTCTTTAACAACATAATTACAAGGGGCCTTTACATATAGAATTTCAGCGAAATGTAACTCATTCTACTTTTGGACACTTCTGAATATTAGGGAGATTTTCCTTATCTGCTTATCTTCATTTTCCACCCAAGATTCCTAGTGCTACCCTTGGCCCATTCTTGGGCCAAGAAGAACAAATCTAATCACTCTTCCCAATAACAGCCCCAGTTACCATATGGCCTTATGTCTTCCAGGGTCTCATTGTTTTTCTCTTCTCAAGACCATCTGTCTAGCCATGAAATTTCTTACAAATTCCTGGAAATATAATTCCATTCTTAACTCCTCCATGAATCCTTTCCTGGCTGATCCAGCACAGTTACATCTCCACAGATAGCTTTCATTGCCTACATCAGTGGCGTCAGATTCAAATGGAAGGATCCCTGTGACCTGCATTTTGTCTCAGAAAACCATAAATTAACATGTTTTATTGTATTTTTAAATTTATTTTGTTCAATCTTAAACTCAGGAATATTGTGAACATGATGATTTTTTTCCATCTCTGGTCTATCTAATGCATCTTTACATACTTAATAGTGCTTGTATTAGTTCTCAAGAAATATTTGTTGAATTAAATTTGGCACAACTGTGTATTATTGTGCCATTTATTTTAGACTTGTTCCTCACCAAATGAATAATAAGCGCTTTTCTACCTGGCAAGGACTGGTACATAGTAGGGGCTCAATAAATACCAATAGATTGAGTAATTTTTATTAACTAGAGATGTGCTACATTTTTTAAGGTTGGGGAAAATAAAAACAGTTAATCACATCAAATTAAATGAATTTTGTTTCTTAAAGTGACATACATGGGAAGCTAAATTTGGGAGCCATTCCTGAAACTCTCTAGAAATTCACTCCTTGTACATTGTACATTCTTTCTACATCAAAAGGGGTTACCAATTGTCATGGCAATCATGTTGTTCATACAAACTACAGATTCCTAGGATACAGAGCTGTTATGGAACTTAGAAGACTTCCTGGTTGTAGTTCACCTTATAGGTGACTGGGGGGCAGACAATCTTAATGAGCTACTGACATAGTAGGAATGCTTGACTTTGAATTTTGGCTCCAACATTCAATCAGCTATATGACCATAGGCAAGTCTTAGTTCCTCAGTTTCTCCATCTGCAAAAAGAGGACAAAATGTTCATATTACCTCCCTTTACAGAGCTGTTAAAGGAAAACTGATTCATAAAGCCTAAACCAGCTGAGCACTCATGTTTTTGGCAGACTGGTGAAAGATTTTTATCAGCATGAAATCATTTCCCAACTAGAAGGTAGTGAGTGCCCAGTACAATTTTAAAAGTCCAAACTCCTTAAAGCAATAGGAATTCTAAGCAGGGGATTCCCATGGTTCATTGATGGTTCTTAACTATTACTGACCTTTTCCTTTCTGCATTCTGGTTTTTAAAAAAGAGGTAAATGTAAAATGACCAAATGGATGAAAATAAAGTCACTATTATTGCTCTTATTTAGGGTGCCTGGCAGGAGGTCATATTTTCACACCAGTACTTTGGAAGAATTCCTTGTGGTCTAAGTTCAGTCCAAAAGGAAGGATTGTAACAGTTTAATAGTATTTCATTTAGCATTTAGAGAGTCTTAACCTTTCAAAAAATGTTTTTTTAAATTAGGAGTCTCTTTAAAATGTGAAGTTATTGAAATATTAAAACCCAAATAAATGGCATCTATCAGCTGTAAATATCCTTCACTAAGAAGCTTATTTATTAAGTCATTTTTGAGAAATCTTAAAATTATATAATGATTGAGTTTCCTGTTGTTCTGATTTCTAAGATATAAGAATCTTATTTCATTCTTTTTTTATTAAAGCTTTTTAATTTTCAATAGATATGCATGGACAATTTTTCAACATTAACTCTTGGAAAACCTTGTGTTCCAATTTCTGCCCCCTCCCCCCTACTCCGTCCCCTATATATGAAGTAATCTAATATATATTAAATTAGGTAAACAATATTAATTCTAATATATGCATACATATTTATACAATTATCTTACTGCACATGAAAAATCAAATCATAAAGGAAAAAAATGAGAGAAAATAAAAGGCAAAGAAACAACAAAAAGAGTGAAAATGCTATGTTGTGATCCATACTCAATTTCCACCGTCTTCTCTATGGGTGTAGATGGCTCTCTTCATCTCAAGATCATTGGAAGTGGTCTGAATTACCTCACTTTTGAAAAGAGCCACATTCATCAGAATTGATCATCGTATAATCTTGTTGTTGCCATGTACAATGATGTCCTGGTTCTATTCATTTCACTCAGCATCAGTTCATATAAATCTCTCCAGGACTCTTTGAAATCATCCTGCTGGTCATTTCTTACAGAACAATAATATTTCATGACATTCATATACCATAATTTGTTCAGCCATTCTCCAAATGATGGGCATCTACCCGATTTCATTCTTTGTAGTCACAGAGGTTTAAAAAAATGCTAGGACATTTAATTTTATGAAGCATTTTAGTCTCTCCTAAAAGGTCTGTTATAAAACATTAAAATCTACATATCGATGAAATTCACTGGCTCCAACCATCCTTTCTTGTGTTTTCCTTCAGATATACTGTCAGTAGTTTTCCCTCTAATCACAATTAGTAGTTGTATGATGGTTAGAGCAAATATGGGTGGGAGACCACCCAGGAGGGACTTCTACCTCCTAATCCATGACCAGTCACTAATCATACATAAGGATTACCTTCTTCACCATGTTGACTTAGCTTTAAAATGTAATGTGATCTCTATTTTATTGCATTTTTATTTATTTTATTAATTAATTATATTTTAATCTAATTAGGGTGAGCCACACTTAAAGTTTGATACCTCTGGACTGGACAATCCCTAAGAGTTTAGGGCACAATTAAAGTCCAGTAAACATGAAAAAATAAGAATTTACCTTAGACATATACTACATTACAGCTAAAAACACAGTGACTATTTCTAAATACCCAGACCCTTCATGCTCTAGAAAAGTGTAGAGTAGAGCAAAGCCTCCCCATAGGATCCAACATGCACTGATTTCTTTCCTAAATTATTTTTGGCCTTCCCAAAAACATCCTCTACCACCAACACGAAATATTTCCAATACAAAGTGATTCTGAACCCTGTAAGAGGGGCCAAGCAATGCTAAGACAGTATACTCCCATTTCCAAGCTTTTATATAACTGGTCCCCAGGTTTGGAATGCATCACTCTTCACCTCCACCTTGTAAAAATCACTAGCTTTCATCTAGGCCTAAGCCTAAAGTGATCTCCCCAATTATTAGCACTCTCCTCCCTGAAATGTTTTTATATATTCTTTATATTCACCAATTATATATATTATTTGTGAACATCATAGACCCCAAAGCTACCTGAGATGATGGATGACAGATGAACAGCTGGGAGAGGCTCTAGGCACCTTAGAATAAAGAATGTTAGAACATAGAATATTAGAGCTAAACTGCTTTGTATCATCAATGTCACCATTATCAGTGATAATAAATCTTATTGATAGTAAAAAAAAAGTTTGTTGAATTGAATTGAATAGAAGTGGACTGAACTAAATCGAACCAAATGCTCTGAAAAACTTTTGGAAATGTTATTCTCATCCATTAAAGCTTGGAAAGAAGGAAGAGTGGAAATTACAGACAGCTGAATGTAATTTCCCAGCTTTATCTTTTTCTAACACACTAAAAGCCTGTAAACACCAGGGGGGAAAAATGTTTCACATCCAAAGAGATAAAATTCCTTAGCTGCGTGAATAGCAGAGGAATCAGAGTATCCAAGAATGCTATTTCCCGGTACTCAAAGACAAAAAAATCCCAAACTCAGCCTTTGGGGAACTTGCCATCACTGGGGCTCGGCCAATCAAATCCCAGGGTCTAAACAGTCCTGGAAGGACCGAGGACTTCTGTTCCCAGAGGATGAAGAATTTTGCATTCTCTGTGTGCAGCAACTCATACATGGCAGATGTTCACTAGGGTAATGAGGATATTTCAGTGGTGGCTACTTTTTTTTTAATAACATACAAATCAAAAAAAGGATACTATCTATCTGTACTTCAAGGTCAGCTCTCAGCATTCTCCTGTAGCCAATTTCTCTGTCCCTCTTCTCCCACCTTCTAATACCACTTCCCCTATTGCCCTTCTCCTCCCAACCACTGCCGTATCTCACCTAATCCCATTATTCAGTGGATTCCCATCATCTATTAATTATTAAATTAATATTCAAGCTCTACAAACTATCATGCCAGAATCTTCATTAGTCAGATGTAATTAATCTTTCCAGCCTCATCTCACACTCATTTTCCTCAGGTACTCAGCCTCCATTCAATCAGGATTGATTGCCATCCTCCAGATACATCCTACACTTTACTATCTCCAAGCCTCTGCTCATTTCACTTCCTACACCTGGAGTTCTCTTTACCAACTCATCCCTTATCTGTGGATGCTGAAATTTTACCCATCATTTAAGACCCAACACAGATGATACCTTCTCCATGAAGTGCAGCCAGATCTCAGACAACTGTTTGTGCCAAATAAATCCTTGTATAGTGTCATATAAAGTAAGTACTTAATAAACTTTTTTGAATAAATGAATGACTTTTCCTGATAATGTCTCATCCAAAAAATTCTCTCTCTCTTCTATTAGATCAAGACTTCTCTTAGGGACTTAATTTTAGCTCTTCTCATGTTTAAAAGAGGAAACTACATCAAAGAAGTGGAAACTAAGTGGATGTCTGTTTATAGGGGAATGGCTGAACAAATCATGGCATATGAATGTCATGGAATATTACCACACCATAAGAAATGGGAAAAGGATTATAATATAATCCTCTTTTTCTGTTCTTCGAATGTGGTAATGTTTATGTTTATAGTTGCTTGTCAAAAAATATTTATTTTTTAAAAGAAAATTGGAGGAAAATGAAAAGGGCTACTATTTAATTTTAAAAAATCTTTAATGAGGGAAGGATTTGGGGGAAAATGTCAAGAGGTAGTACTTTAAGGATGGTTCCCCCCTACAAATAACAATAGTTCTGTTCCCCCTTGGCTTTTATTTTATTTAGCCAGTAAGAGAAGGAAAGACTGTGAAAGGCAATTCTAGCCATCCCACAGATTATTGATATTTGAAATAGAAAAGAATGGACCCTCCAAGTCCATTCACCCACCTCAAAGAGGCCAGATTCCCTTAGTTACACAGCACATGATCCAAATGCCAAAATGACAATCACATTAATTTATAAGTATTTGACACTGGCAAAGTTGCCCCATCAATCACCTTATTTGAACCTCAAAGCAATGCTACGAATTAGTCAAGGAAGGTATTATCTCCATTTTCCAGATGAGGGAACTCCAACTCAGAAAGGTTAAGCATTTACAAAAGGTCACACGGCTAAAAAGTAGTTGAGCCAAAATTAGAATCTAGATTTTCTGACTCTATTAACATCATGTTCTTTTCATCGTACCATGAAACATGAACTATTTACTCACTAATTCATTCAACCACTGCATTTGATTTCAATTATTCCATTCACAAAAAACAGGATACAAAGAGAAGCCATTTTGGTCACATTATCTTTACCCACATACATAGTGGGTAGCCTGACAAAAATCCAAATTTGTAAGTGTTCCCAACAAAAGGGTCAAAAGCAGCTAGATAGTCTTCATTTTCCTACTAAGTGCACTTGTTAGATGGATAAAAATCTATCTTGTAAATATCAGTTCAAATCTTTCTCAGAACAAAATGTAATTCTTATTCACAGTATTAATTTAATTCAAAATGGCAAATGTTTCTTGCTTCAGGGACTGCATATGAAACTTTGAAAACAAGGTAAAATGCCAGAGTCATGGGCATTAAACATATAAAAACAGATTCAAACATGCATAGTTTGGAATAAGGAAAAGAATAGCAGATGAATGTCAAGATTCAGAAAAATCCTTTAAACTCTACTGGGCTTTAGTATTTTCATCTGTTAAACAGGCTATTAACGGATTCTTTTGTATACATGAGTTGGTAAGTTGTATATGTATATGTAACTGTATATGAGTGTGAAAGTTGTATAATAAGATGGTCACTGATATGTCTTTTTCTTCTTTCCTTTTTAAAAATTATTTTTCATAAAACCCTATTTTCTCTCCCTTCAATCTTACCCCCTCCTCTTGAAAAAGAAAATCAAAACTTGAATAGCAGGTGCACACATACATTCATAGAAAACAAATCCCATCATGCAAAAAATAGGCTTTGTTCTAGAGCCTGAGTCCATCCTCTCCATCAGGAGGTGGGCAGCATGCTTCATCACAAGTTGTCTGGAATCATGGTTGGTCATTGGGGTGACTGGGGTACCTCTGAAATGTTAGGATTCTATGAACTCTTGACTACACATCTTATCAATCTCAGAAATATGAACTATGATTACTGTTCCTCAATGAGGGCACTGCTTTGAGACGACGTACTTACCCAAACTACCTAGTGCTTTATAGGAGGAAACTACTTACAATATGATATTTACAGGAGTCAGCTGTAATTCTTGATTCAGTTGCACAAACTATGCTTCAAATTGTCATTTCTAAAAAAGAAGGGGCACAGTGGAAAGGCTGAAGGAAGAAAATAGGGCAGACTCTCATTCACCTAGCTGCTTCAGTCTTCATTCTTGAAGTGGTTAAGCAATGGCTCATTGGGAAACTCCCTCAATTGTCCTTTCCCATGATGCTTCCTAGAGAGAAGGAAAAGGAACTAATGCCCTCTCACTGTCCCAAGGTTCTCAGATTCTTACATCCTTTATTGCCTTGTATTTGTATGCAATGTAACTATTTCCCCTGATCCTCAATTTTACCATCTCTAAAATGAGTTAGAATATAAGGTCTTTTCCACTTTCAATAGTTTATTAATATCTTAAGTTGGCATAATGCTTTGCAAATTTCAAGGTAATATGGAGTGTTGAGAGTACAAGTGTGCTATATATAGTGCCAGTTGGGGATGGGCGGCTGGGGGAGAGGAGGAATACCATACGTTTTTAAATTTAATCTGAATTATTAACATTTTCTCCATCACTTTCTTAAGTCTAGACAATCAACTAAATAATAAATCAAGCCTTGATTTGTATGTAGCATTTGACATTTTCCAAGGTGTAAATGATCACACTGAAAATTTAACAGTCAGTTCTGGGAGCCAACTCTTGACAACCAGCTGAATATTCCTGGCTGAGAGGCAGCAGAGCACAATGTAGGAGTGTACAGGAAAAGGCATTAGATTTGGGTGCAGAAGTCTGTTTTTTTTCAAGCATACCTCCTCCATGAAAGTTTTCTTGGAAGTAAGCCTTCCCACCCCAATCCCAATACACACATCCTCACTATGAGGATTTCCCCCTTTTGAAATGATTGTTATTCCTTTGCGTATAGATTGGTACCTTCTTTCATTTATTCATGTTACAGCTACATTATGAGAAGGTTATCCTTTGAGAACCAAGACTGTTTCATTTTTGTCTGAATGTTCCTCTTGCCTTTGCTTCATCCCTTAATGTTACCTGGGGCAATACTGCTGCTATAGGTCATCAATCACTCTAAAAGAAATAAAGATAAATATTATCCAGAAAGCAATGTAAGGGAACATGAAAATTTGAGGATGCTGCAGTATATTCATTATTTTTTAAAGGAATTAGAAAGGAGAAGTAGGAAAAATGATATCATAAAAGAAATATGTAATCCAAAAAAAAATGGATTGGTCACATAAGAGCAAGAAATGGGAAGCTAATGGACTACACTAGATGTCTAATGCTATTAAGACCCTTAGTACATTGGGTATATGGCTCCCCTGTGAGAGGATATAGCCAAGGATCACATTGGTTGAGTAAGCATGGATGGTCCAACTGCATTGTTGGAGGAAATGTCCATGTTGATGAGATCCTAGATCCATTTTTGTCTCCCATAAGGCCTTATACATAGCAGGTTATTGATCAAGAAAGCACCCAAAATATCCACAGTAACCCTTCTCTCCTTTCTTTCTTTTGTTCATCCTACCCTTCTTTCTTTCCTTCTGTCTTCCTTCTATTTACATTCTTCAAAATTAACTATGGCTAGACACATCATTGATGGAGTATTACAGTGCTAAGCATGTCACAGAACCAGGCCTTTGTTACTAAAAATGGTCAATTCAGTGCAATGAGAGGTTTTCCCCACAGGAAGACCTCTCAAATTGTATAGTGAACATCAGTGGGACAACAGGAATCAACAAAGAAAAATTTACTTTATTCATGATACATCTTCAGGAACTAATGTGTTTCATAAATCAAAAAGTTGTTATTTTGACTTCTGCCCTCCCTGGTGATTAGGTCCTAGGAGAACACTCATTGCTAATGGCTTAAAAGAGCAAATATGCTTCCCTCAGGTCCCATTTTATGTCTGAGTAGGATCTTAGAGGATGGGAATTGGGATCACTTATGTCATCTTGGGCCACTTAAAAAAAACCTTAAGGGAGTTACCCTATTCCTTTAGGAAGCTATTAAATAATCCAATAAGTCTCACAAATTCTTAATAGCTTTCACAACATCCAATCTTTTTTTTTCTTTTCTTAAATTTATCCTATTCATCTTTACTAGACTTTATTAGACTATGATTGCCTCTCCACCTAACATAAGAATCCTGTGACCTAGCACATAACCTATTTAGTTGTTGACCAGCAAAACTAATCTGCTCCTTAATTTTCTCTCTCATCAACTTATTTTTGTTCAACATTTTAAATTAATTACGTTCCAATTGGCCTAGGCCTCTTTTGGTACAGAGATGTCTCATTGTCTCAGTTTTAACTACAAGGCAAAAACTTGATTAGTCAAGCAATCAGCAAGTATCTGCTAAACATCTGTAGAGCTCTCTGCCTTAAGCCAGGTGTTGCTCAGGGAGACAAAGAGTAACAACGCAGGGTCACTGACCTCAAGAAACTTATAAACTAGTCAAGAAGATAGAATAAACACATTAAAGACACCCAGAGAGACACCTAGCAATTGAGAGAGGTTGGTGAAAGACTTAGACTTAATATTAGCAATCAATCAACGAAACGATGTTCACGTTCTAATGAGGGATGATATACAAATAACTATAAATACAACATATATGCAGGGCAAATGTAAGATAATCTAAGGGAAGGAGGAGTGGGGGATCGCTTCTCCAGATGGTGCGATTTGAGCAGAGCTTTAAAAGAAGCCATTGAAACAAAAAGCTTGGAGTTTCCAGCATGGAGGATGGCCAGGATGAAGATGTGAAATCAGGTGCACAATGACAGGTAAAAATGCCTGTACAAAATGGAATGCTCTTTCTGCAGAAGTCGGGGCTGTCCCATCAGAAGAGGAGTAAACCATGAGGTCCCCTCATCAGTGCTTCTGCAGGGCATGGCCAAGATAGCCTCTTGGTTCTCTGATTCCAAGTTGAGTGAGGAAGGGATGTCTTTTCCTAATGATGAAGGTACAGTAAAAATGGATTTTTGGCTTTAGAAAATCTGCTACTTGTTTTCTAATGTTAGAAAGAAAAAATATATAATTCATGTTTTTTAAGAAAGAAAAAATGATAAGATGATCTTTTAGAATCTGTGTTAAAAATGCTTTGGCTTAAAACGTGGCATGAAAATAATAAGCAATACACAGCAATGTGCGATACCACTGATAAGTTAGCACATAAGCTGGAAGGCACTGGAAGGGTTCAGAAAAAGAATGGGTCACTTCTAACTGGGCAATCAGGAAGGGCTTAGGAAAAAAGCAATTTTAACGTAGGGGAGGGCTTAATAAATGTCTGCTGAATGAAATTTACGGAGGAAGTGGAACTTGAGACAAGTCCTGAAAGTTGAGTAGGATTCATATAAGCACAGGCAGAAGCAGAATGTTTCAGTGGGGTCAAAGAACCTCAACCACTGTCTTCCTGAAGGGACCCCGATAGAACCTGGAACTCAGAGTCCAAGAGCCCAGGACTACAGTACTGTTTGTAGCCAACATTGAGGGGAACACCTTTTGGGGGAGAATCTTGCCGCTGCCACCAACACTCATCATGGACCACCTACCACTGGTAGGCAGGTAAAGCCCAAGAAAGGCGGTGCTTCCCTAGACCACACCAACCCTGATACCAGCTCTGTATTCCAAGGCTGCTATATAAGGAAGGCATTGATCCTTGTGGAGATGTCACCTCAAAGGTGACAGAACTCCCTGTCTTCTCAAGAGTCCAACTACTGAAAGCTTCCAGCAGCAAAGTCCCTTGTCACCGTCAAACAGTTCAACATCTGACAGGGTTCCATCAATGAAAATGGCATTAAAGAAGATGTATTACTCTCTGCTTTGCAACCCTCCCCTAAGGACATGGGATCTTTCATCTGACTAGCAGATGGCACCTCCAATCTGTCTCCCCCAATTAGAATGTGAGCTTCTGGAGATCAGGAACTGTTGCCTTTCTCTTTGGATCCCCATCCATCAGCATAATTCTATGCCATACATATAAGAAGCACTTTATGGTTTTTTTCATTCCTATATTTATAGGAATGGAGTGGGCACGCCAAAGTTCCCATCACACTGGTCCCACTGAGGTAGTCATTTTCATGCCTGTGTATTTATGCCTGTCCTAATTTACCATCTGGATCAGAATCCCGAATCAATCAAAGAATTTCCGAATTAGAAAGTATTTAAGTATTCAACCCATATTGCCCAAATGACCCCCCACTACAACACAGCTTAGAGCCCATCATGAAATCTGCTTGAATGCAAGGAACCCTCTGCATTCCAAGGCAGTCCGTTTCATTTTTTGAATCGCTCTCATTCTTAAGGAAGTATTTCTTCTCATATTTATGGCTTCTCCACAGCATCCAGCTCAGGGCTCTGCCCAAACCCATTGGACAGTGTTGACTTGATTAGTTACAGCCAAGATCTGACTAATCAGAGACTGACTCTCCCCCAAGGATTCTCTCAGTTCTCTGGCAGAGGATACCCTCCAGGACTTTTCTGCCCTCATTAGGGCTGAAGACTCATTGGACTGTGTTCAAGCTTTAAAAAAAAAATGAAGAGTGAATACAAAATGATCTACATAGATAAAAATGGCTAACCTGACAGGGACTAAACAGTGTGGACATTGTTAGGAAAGCAGAAGTAGGCAGTCCCACCCACTTCTGAGTCTGCTCCCATGCTGTGTTTATGAGGAGCTGGGCTTGGCAGGCAGTTGGAGAAAAGAACAGAAATTCCATCTGCATTTTCACTGTGATGACCCCATGCAAATCCCGTGAACTTGACAACTGAAAGCTTGGAGAAGCTGCCTCTGGGAAGTCATCCATCAATGAAAGCTCTGGCACATGCATGACTGAGTCGAAGAATTTTAGCTCACTATGCTTTTAAGAGGGAAACGGCCCTGCTTGCAAACTGTGAGAACAATCCATTCTAACCCCAGTGTGTGGTGGGAAATCTGTTTCATGTAAACTGCCCATTTGGCCCAAAGTGGATGTCACTGTGTAAGGGGGTGGATTGCCCTTATGTAAATCTACATGGGAATCTCCTCTACTTGAATTTGGCTATAGAGCCCCATTCTAAACAGTAGTTGAACTAAAATTGCATGTATACAGGAGCACAGTCCTGGCCAATGAAATCATCAGTCCAGTTTCTTCTAATCTAAATTAGTCACAACCTTCCCTATAGATTCTGCGGGAGGTCCAACCCAAACCTGAACAGATAGATATGCAAGGTTTGTCAAGAGAACAGACTTAAACTAAGTATTAATTAATTTTAATTTATTGTAATTACCTTTCTAATTAATTCACAGCTATTGAGTGGTGACTGAAAGTCCTCTTCTCCTTCCACAGAGAGTTCTCCAGTATATTCCTAGACTTATTCCTTTATGATTTCTGGTATTTGTAGTTCTCTGAAGAAATAGCCTTTCTTTGTTCAAGCTATTTGTCCTCCTCAGCATTTCTCTTATCTCTGAATACAGACATTGCTATCAATCACTGCTTGCTCCAAAGACAGTTACCAAGGTCCTGACCAAGTCAATGATTGAGAAACCCAATCCTGCTCCCTTCTCCAAGGTCAAATCTCTCTCAGGACTCTCACTATTGAAGCCTGTGGTAGGCTTTAACGACTACTTTTACTTTAACTACATTTAACTACTATTGGGATGCACAATTCTAAACTAGTTTGTTTTTATTACATGTGTGTATACACACATATATATAGCACCAGAGAGATGTCTGCTCCTTTCATGTAAACTGATCATTTGGCTCAAAGATATCTATCACAAGATATGTCCCGTGTGGGTAATTTGCCTGGAGGTCCAGACAAAAGATCTCTAGGTTTCTCTTTTATTTACAAGACAAATCAAATATCTCCAAAAATCTCTTTTACAAAACATTTGATTCTACTCAGATATACACTTCTTCTTGATCTCTTAAAATTTGATTATAAACTTGATTATGAAATAGTATATTCTTTTCTACTAGTTTTCTGTATGTTAGTCTTGTCTCCAGGCCAAACTGTAAGCTTCCTGTGGATAAAATAACGAGACTCCAAAATTTATATACAGCTTTAAGACCACTCCAACCACTTCCTTTTTTATAGCTGAAATCACAAAGTTGAAAATAATTTGCCCAAGTTTAAGTAGTGATTGGCAGGCACAACTAGAATCAAGAGCACTTAACTCTTGGAACACTTTATGAAGTCATCTAAACAACCTTCCATTCTCAGATAGTCTTATCTAGGACTTTTTCTAATCCCTGCTGTTGTTCATTTTCCAGTCATGTCCGACTCTTTGTGACTCCATCTGGGCAAATATTTTGACAAAGATGCTGGAGTGATTTGCCATTTGCCTTCTCCATTTTTATTTTTATTTCTTTTAAAGCTTTTTATTTTCAAAATATATGCATAGGTAGTTTTCAACATTCATCCTTGCAAAATCTTGTATTCCAAATTTTTTTCTCCCTCTCTTCTCCCCAGCCTCTCCTTTAGACAGCAAGTAATCCAATATATATTAAACACGTGCAATTCTTCTATATATATTTTCACAATTATCATGTTGAACAAGAAAAATCAGATCAAAGGGAGGGAATCAGAAAGAAAACAAAAAAAAAGTGAAAATTCTGTGCTGTGATTCACACTCAATCCTCATAGTCCTCTCTCTGGGTACAGATGGCTCTCTCCATCACTAATCCAGTGGAAATGGTTTAATTCCCCTCACTATTGAAAAGAGTCCCATTCATCAGAATTGATCATGAGTATAATCTTGTTGTTTATATTGTTGTTTATATATGTTGCTGTGTATAATGATCTCCTGGTTCTGCTCATTTCACTCAGCATCAGTTCATGCAAGTCTCTCCAGGCCTCTCTGAAATCGTCCTGCTGGTTGTTTCTTATAGAACAATAATATTTCAAAATATTCATATACCATAATTTATTCAGCCATTCTCCAAATGATGGGCATCCACTCAGTTTCCAGTTCCTTAACACTACAAAAAAGGGATGCTACAAACACTTTTTCACATGTGGGTCCTTTACCCTTTTTATGATCTCTTTGGGACACAGATACTACTAAATCAAAGAGTATGCACAGTTTGCTATTACTCTCCAAAATGGTTGGACCATTTCACAACTCCACCAACAATATACTAGTGTCCCAGTTTTCCCACATCCCCTCTAATATTCATCATTATCTTTTCCAATCTTAGCCAATCTATCCTTCTCCATTTTATAGATAAGGGAATCAAGAAGATGAGTCTAATATGGCATTATCATGTTCATGCAGATACAAAACATGACCAGCTTGGTTGGGACAGGGAGACTTCATAGCAAAGTAGCAGCCCCAATCATCATTCTTTTAGCCCCTTGCCAAAGGATAGCTTAGTGGCTCTCATTTTCCATATATATGAAATCAGCAAAGGCAATCAGTTCTATAAAGAATGGCGCATTCTAAACTCATCCTTCTGGCTTTCTAATTATTGTCCATTTTCTATCATTTGCAATTCTTGAGTTTGCTTAACATGAATATTTGGTACTGTTGCTACATGTTCAAAAGGAGGAGGAAAAGTGTTTTAAAGACTGATGATTCACTCTCAGGGAAGCCTAAGTGTCGTTTTAAACTGGATGATTTCATTTCAGAACTTAAACTAATTCTCTCCAGATGCATGTTTGTCTCTAACACGTTGACATTTTCCTTGAGACAGAGTGTGTTGCTCATTATAGTATTGAATTTGGAGTCGCTAAGACCTGAATTTGAATCATGCCTCCAACACTTGCTAGTTTTGTGACCCTGGTCAAGTAATTTAACCTGTTTCCTCATCTGTACAGTGATGAAGCTGGACTTGGTGACCATCTCTGAACTTAGGATCCTCATTTTCAAATTCTTTCACTTCTGTCTACAAATAGGCCCAAGATATTCTTATTTTTAAGTTTTCACTTGACCTTATTACTTCCTTTGAACTACCATGATGGGCTTTACGTCTTTTCACCACCAAACCTGCTGAATTTATGGAGCCAAATGGAACAAGTCTGATCTTTCTTCTATGTGAAAACATTTCAAGAACTTGAAAACAGCCATCATTTCCCTCCTTCCCAAATCTTCTTTCTTCCAGGCAAAACATACAATCTCCACCCCAATCCTGTTCCTTCAATCAATCCTCCTCCTCAATCAGCCCTCAATTACTCACCATTCTTCACCTGAATGTCCCACATAAAACTCATTATATCCCACATTGAAATTAACTCCTATTCCACAAAAACAAACAAAAATCCTCTCTGTATCTTTTCTATTTCTATTAATGGTGCTATCATTTTCTCTGTTACCAAGGTCTAAAACTGAAGGAAGTCATCTCTGGGGAGTGTCCCTTTCTTTTCCTACCCAAATGATCACCAAATCCCAGAGAATCTGCCATCATTTAGCTTATAGCAATCATTTTCTTCCTAGTTCTACTAAACCCAAGGTTCTTTCCTGACCTATTATTACTGCTCACAACTAATCACTGTTCCTCCTGCTGATGCTGCTTCTTTTTTTCTTCATCGACTACAATGAAATCCAGGCTGCTCAGCATAGCATTCAAGGTCATTGACATCTGTGTTGTCTAACATTCCCTTTCATAAATCCACTGCTTCAGCAAAAGCCTATATTGCTTACAATTCCCTATAGTTTCCCAACTCAGTGACTCTACTTATATCATTCTCTACTCTTGGAATATTCTCCCCTGAACAACACCATTGAAAACTACCTATTCTACAGGGCATGGACCAAGTTCCACATCTAGTCATCCCTAGAAGGAAGCAATATCATCTCCTGAACATCCTTTACACACTTATCACATTTTACTTTGCATTGAAAAGCATACTTATTTTCATTTTAAAAAAAAAGTCATTAAGGATCAAAAAAGGAGGTGAGCTGATCCTTTCATAAAAGCAAAGGATGACTGGGCCAAGTGCTACACTAGCAATAGACCAAAAGACATAAAAGAATGTTTCTAGTACCCCTTTATCACCTAACTGCACAAATTCATCATCCTACAAGAATCTCATCACTCTAAAAGATTAAATCAGCCTTGTTATTCTACTTCATCAATACCCTCTGCCCCTGAAACCCATCCCAAACTTCCATTTAAGAAGTGTCCCCACGATTAATGAAAAAAAAGGCTGACGATGGTGGACTTGCTGTACCAGATCTAAAACTATATTATAAAGCAGCGGTCATCAAAACCATTTGGTACTGGCTAAGAAATAGAGTAGTCGATCAGTGGAATAGGATAGAATCACAAGACAAACTAGGCAATAACTATAGCAATTTGGTTTTTGATAAACCCAAAGACCCCAGGTTTTGGGATAAGTATTCACTATTTGACAAAAACTGCTGGGAAAACTGGAAACTAGTGTGGAAGAAATTAGGGCTTGACCCACATCTAACACCACATACCAAGATAAGATCTAAATGGGTTCATGATCTGGATATAAAGAGTGATACTATAAGTAAATTAGAGGAATGTAATATAGTTTACCTCTCAGACCTATGGAGATGGAATAAATTTATGTCCAAAGAACTGGAACTCTTAACTGAAAACCAGATAGATAACTTTGACTATATTAAGTTAAAAAGTTTTTGTACAAACAAAATCAATGCAGACAAGATTAGGAGGGAAGCAATAAATTGGAAAATCATCTTTACATTTAAGGGTTCTGATAAAGGTCTCATCTCTAAAATACATAGAGAATTGTCTCATATTTATAAAAATTCAAGCCATTCTCCAATCAATAAATAGTCAAAGGATATGAACAGAAAATTTTCAGAGGATGAAATTAAAACTATTTATAGTCATATGAAAAGGTGCTCCAAATCACTACTGATCAGAGAAATGCAAATCAAGACAACCCTGAGATACCACTTCATACCTGTCAGATTGGCTAAAATGACAGGAAAAGTTAATGATGAATGTTGGAGGGGATGTGGGAGGGCTGGGACACTGATGCATTGTTGGTGGAGCTGTGAACGGATACAGCCATTCTGGAGAACAATTTGGAGCTATGCTCAAAAAGTTATCAAACTGTGCATACCCTTTGACCCAGCAGCATTTCTATTGGGCTTATATCCCAAAGAAATCATAAAGGAAGGAAAAGGCCCCACATGTGCAAGAATGTTTGTGGCAGCCCTTTTTGTAGTGGCTAGAAACTGGAAATTGAATAGATGCCCTTCAATTGGAGAATGGCTGAATAAATTATGGTATATGAACATTATGGAATATTATTGTTCTGTAAGAAATGGCCAGCAAGATGATTTCAGAGAGGCCTGGAGAGACTTACATGAACTGATGCTGAGTGAAATGAGCAAAACCAGATCATCATTATACACGGCAACAACAGTACTATATGACGATCAATTCTGATGGACATGGCTCTCTTCAACAATGAGATGTTTCAAACCACCTCCAATTGTTCATTGAAGAAAGCCATATACACCCAGAGAGAGGGATGTGAAATGTGGACCACAACATAACATTCTCATACTCCTTGATTGATGTTTGCTTACATTGTGTTTCCTTTATCTGATATGTCGTTTGTGTAGACAAGATTTTTCTTGCACAACAATGACAAGTTTGGAAATATGTATACATATATTCGATTTGCCAATATTTTAACATAATTAACATGTAGTGGATATCCTGCCATCTAGGGGAGGGGTGGGGAGTTGGGGGAAAAATTTGTAATGGAAAGCTATGTAAGGGTTATTGTTGAAGAATTACCCACACATATGTTATGCAAATAAAATAAAAAAGTAAAATTAAAAAAAAGAAGCGTCCCCACAGAAATCATCTCTTCATTTTACATTTGATTATACTACTTTGGATTTTTTTTAATCATCCCTCTTTCTCTCAAGTACTTTAATACCCCCTTTCTGCTTTATTTTTTATGTTGTATTTCCTTGTTAGACTGTAAGCTCCTGGAAGGCAGGAACTGTCTTTCTATTTCATTTTCTAATTCCCAGAGTTTAGCACAGGGCCTGATACATAACAAATGTCTACTGTCTATAATGACTAGTATGAACCTCCAGAGTATTTAAGAAAAGTCATGAAAAAGGACTATCCAGAAGAAGAGAATGCAAATGAATTTTGACCTATGGAGAAAGGAACAAGTGTCTACATTGATAAAGTTTCAAAACAGACAAGCCCACCATATATAAAGTCATGCTTTTCTACATTCTCTCAGAATATCTACTATAGAGTCTTTTTGATAGAGGCACTTTTGTAAAATCAAAAGAGAACACTTGGAATTATAAATGACTGGGTTTGAATTTTGACTCATACCCTTACTAACTATGTGATTATGAGCAGTCATTTAAGCTACTGGCATCCTTCAAGGCTCAACTCAAGTCCCATTTTCTGAAAGAATCTTTTCCAAGTCTTCCTTAATCTTAGTGCCTCCCCTCTAATTTATCCTGTCTATATCTTGTATGGCATGATTGTTTACATGTCTACTATATTAGCAGTCCCAGTAGATTCCTAATGTTAGCTTCTTGAGAACAGGGCCTTTTTCCTTCTGCCCACTCTGGTCCCTTTCTTTATATCCTTTGTGTTTAGCACAGGGCCTGGCACCTAGTACACTTAATAAATGCTTGCTGACTTGAGTCTTGGAGCCTCAGGTTCCTTACCTGCAAATCAGGAGTAATGATACTCATACTCTCTGCCTGCCAGAGTTGTTCCAAGAAATATTTTGCATGGAAACATATAGCACTAAGGCCTAAAACTGTTTAATACAGAGAAATAGTATTATGGCAGTGTCCTAACCTTAAGTCCTTGGTCTCACTGGAATTGAAATCTAATCAGTGTTCCTTGAATAAAAGTCTTAATCAATTCCAGAGAGGTCTTACTTCCCTGAAACTGAGAGACTTGGTCTTTGTCTTTATGGACTGAGTGGAAATTACTTTGTTTAATTCAATTAAGAGAAACATCAATTTATTGCTTAATTTGTTGCTTAGAACCGGATTGAAAGGGAAGTCACTAAAGAGGAAATTATTGGCTTTAGGAAAATATTTCTCCAAGGGAGTGTCATCTGTAGTCCTGCTTGGTAAACCAAAATAATACTAATAATGATGATGATATGATAAATGCTTTAAAAATATTGTTTTATTTGATCCTCACCACAATCCTGGAAGATAGATGCCATTATCATCTCCATTTTACATATGATGAAATTGAAGCAGACCCATTAAATGAATTGCCCAGAGTTACAGAGCAAATAATAATAAACATCCAAGAACATATTTGAACTCAGGTCTTCTTGACACTAAGTCCAGTATTCTATCCACTGAGCCACTTAGCTACCTAAAAAACCCATAACTTCAAACTATCACCTTTGAGGTAGAATTTCATCTTTTGTTTCACAATTACTATAATATGTAAACTTGGAAGCTGCTTGGGAGATTAACCTAGGGAACGGAGAACTTCTCTCCAAGCAATAATACCTACATGTTAATAAATTGTCTCTTAGCGGCCTTGGATAAAATGAAGAAGGTAGTTTTTCTTCTTCTTCTTCTTCTTCTTCTTCTTAAGATTTGATAATCTTAAACACTAAACAAATGTGAACCATTATAGTTGATCCATCACAAATTTGTGGATCAAAATTTTATTTATTATTATTTAGTGAGAAATAAAGTAATTTGAAAAGCTGTATTCCTATCAGCTAAAGAAGTTCCTGCTTCTAAAATCACATTTTAAGGGACCAATGTGGAAGCCAATCTTGATTAGGAACAGCAAAAAGTACAAGCAGCTTGCCTCCCCTCAACAGGGGAGAAAAAAGTAAGGAGGGGAGAATGCATCTAAATATTTTTAAAACATAAGAGTTTTAAAATTTATATCATCAGATGTCTAACTATGAATTGTCTCAGACCTGGAGTTTCAAAGTTCCCTATAGCAGCAGTCGCTGGATAAAGGAAGAGAAGGTTCCAAAAGAAGACAGTAAGGAGCTCCATTTCATTAGAGAAAAGCTGGGTTTCATAGAAGCACCAAAGCCCCAGACGTGTGCTAAAATATCTCCCCTATTCATTAAAGCCTATAGCACCATAAAGAAACTTCAAAAAAAGGAATTAATGGGATGGGCCATGACGAAAAAAGCTTAAAAAATACAAAAAGGTCAGTGGTGAACTATAGGGCAAAGCATTCAATTTTAATCTGAGCAAGCTAAAAGCAGGGATACGAGGGCAGAGAAGGGGAGACCAAGAAATGCTGCCAGTGGCAGAGGAAGCTGGTCCAAAGCCTGTAATTTCAACTTTAATATATTAATGCAATCAATAAAGCTTCAGGAATTCAAACATAGCCCAATAATTAAATCTCAAATTTCTGTTGCATCTTAAATAATTAAGCTTTTGGCATTTATTATCTTATTGAATCCCTACAACAACCCTCTAAAGTAAGTTGACATCATTATCATATGACATGGAAAAAAAAATAGGACTTGAAAGAAGGGAAATGACTTGCCTCTGTGGTCCCTCAGTCATTTTCAATTCAAGCCTGACTCTTTGCGACCCCATCTGGGGTTTTCTTGGCAGAGATACTGAAGTGGTTTGCCATTTCCTTCTCTAACTCATTTTACAGATGAGGAAACTGAGGTAAGCAGGGTTAAGTGACTTGTGCAGGGTCACTTATTTAGTAAGTTTCTGAGGCCAGATTTGAACTCAAGAAGATGAATCTTACTGACTTTCAGCCTGGCACCCTATCCATTGTATGACCCAGTTGCTCAGCTAGTTCGTGGCAAAGCCAAAATGCAAACCCAGATTTTTTTTCACTCCAAGATCAATGCTCTCAAGTCCACATTTACTCATACATAAAGAAATTATCACTGGAATCAAGCAGATTTCCATGAGTATTTCACATTGGTTCTTGTTTCAACTCTACCCTCTCCAATTAGCTTTGGCAGTTATGAAACCTCAGGCCTGTTTCTGGTGATTGTTGAGCAAAGCTATGTTTCAACAGTTGGGGATTCTGACCCAGATAATTGGACATCAAGTCCACTTATTGCCAATACACCAGACTGCCTCTAAGCTGTCATTCCCCAAAACAAATCTTAATGCTAAAATCTCTACAGAAGAACTTTTATATTGTTAAGGTGATGAAAGAAAAGGCTCAACAGCCCAAGAAGGTTTTAGAGAGAACCCACAAAGTCAGTCTCTGGTGCTAATCCAGCAGCTAACTTGCTCTATGATTTTGGATAGAGTCCTCTATCTCTCTGGGTCTCAAGTACTCTTATCTTTGAGATGAGGATAATAACATTTGCCTTATGTATTTGGAAGTGAAGGTGTGAGAAACAATTAGGATAACAGGCATGAAAGGCCATTAAGAAGAGGAGAAAAATATGAGGAAAATGCTTTATTGTATCAACACCAACCACATTATTTTGAATACTTGCCATGTGATAGACATTCTATGATGCCCTGGCTTATTAGCACCTAAAAATAATGAGAAAAGGGGCTGTGTTTTCTCCTTGTTCATATTACTTAAAGACAAACACCTTAACATCTAAACTATATATGTGTACATAAACATGTATATTTATTACATATATACAGAGTACATGTGTGTTCTTATGTCTATAAACACACACATATTGGTGTATGTACATTTATACCCATTACATATACTTGTGTGTATGTGTGCACATGAATCATTTCCAACACAGCTGGAGATGACATCCTAGCATTTTCAGACTTTCAAATGTCTGAAAATTCATTCCTTTCATGAGACTACAGCAAGTCCCGGGCTTGGTGCATCATTATCTTTTCTTTTTACTTCCTTGTGTTTTCCTGTCCAAAAGCTGCTTGGTAGAGCTACAACAATACTTTCTGTTAAGATTCTCCCAAGATTACCCTGCTCACTCACCAACCACTGATTTTTCCTTTCTTGTAAGATATCCACAAAAAGATTGGCTCTCCTTGTTTGGTTAGTTTTCATTTCACAAATGTTTATTGAGTTTTCTGAGAGGCTAAAATAAACCTGTTGGAATAAGGGATGGCTGCCCTTGCACTGACTCCATATCCCTCTGTGCAGTCTCTGTGACTAAGGATGGGTAGAACTTTTCCATCTCTAGGTCAAGTCAATCCTAGGACCAAACCACTATAGATGAAGGGAGATGGTCTGCTCTGCTCCCACATAACATCCTGCTCAGGCACGGACTACAAATGTATGGAAACATTAAGGGAGAAATACTCCATATCCATGCAAAGCAAATGGTGGCAGCTGCAGAAAATAAGTCATTGGGTTGTCACTGAGAGCAGAAAATAGGAAAATAAAGGCTAAAGGATGGAATGGGCAGCAAGTGAAGAAGGAGGGGGGTCATAGATTGAGACTTAGGCTCTTGATTTACCAATGAAGAAAAAGGCTCAGGCATTCAAAACAATTTATTCAAGGTCACAGAGCTGGGACAAGAACCAAAATTCTCGGACTCTAATCTCACTTTTGTTGTTGTTGCTCAGTTGTGTGTCCAAGTCTTCATGACCCCGTTTGGAGCTTTCTTGGCAAAGATGGTGGAATGTTTGCCATTTCCTTCTCTAGCTTTTTACAGATGAGGAAACTGAGGTTTAAGTGACTTACTCAAGGTCACACAGCTAGTAAGTGTCTGAAGCTGGATTTGAATTCAGATCTTCCCGATTCCATGCCCAAGTTCTATCCACTGCACCACTTAACTGTCCCAAAGTTAAACCCACTACCACACTATGAAAATACACCCAGTGACATTCAAATGGGGTCCACAAGCTATTCATTTCATCACACAATTTGCCAAGAGTAGATAGCTCTGCATTCCTTTGGAATCCTGAGACAAAGCTTTCTCAGGGGTTCCATGATGCTTTGCACCAGAGAAATCTCTATGTGAAGACGATTTTAGGTTAAGAGACATACAGGATTAGGTATTCCTCAGTCCCTTCTCAAAAAGCACAGCAAAAGGGCCCAGCTTTGAGGGTCAGGAAAATGAAAAAAAAAAAAAAAGCCAGTTCCTTTCATTGCCTTCCTTCTGCTGCTTCTACTTATCCGAGCATTTTCTGTTTCTCTATCCATTCCACAAGTCCCCCCTGATCCATTAATCACAAATAGATCATAAGACTCTGAAGCCAAGAAGGAACCTTAGAGCTCTGAGTCCAATCTTCTCACTTTACAAATAAGGAAACGGAGGCCCCAGGGGGGGATGTGAGATGCCAAAATCATTCTCCCCTTATGAAAACATGAAGATTGAAAATTCACAGAAAAAGTAAAGGTTAGAGTGAGAAGCTGGGCAATGTGGATAAATGTTTATCAATCAGTTCTAGGGTGGGGGGAAGTATTCAGGATATATATATATAGGGTTAAGTGACTTGCCCAGGGTCACACAGCTAGGAAATGTTAAGTGTCTGAGATCAGATTTGAACTCAGGATCTCCTGTCTTCAGGGCTGGTGCTCTATCCACTGCACCACCTAACTGCCCAAGAATACGTTTTTAAGTTTACTTTCCTTTATTAACTTTTCTCTACCATTTTCTTAAATCTAGATAATCCACAAAACAAGAAATCAATTTCTGATTTGTATTTGCTTATTTCCAGGGTGTAAATATACAACATTGAACATTTCACAACTGACTCTGAACTGGTATAAGGCTGTTTAAAAAAAAAAAACACTCCAGGAGAAGAATCTGGGTTAAATTAGGGTAAAATAACCAGAGCCAGAAACAATGAGCTCGGTGCTGTAATACTATGTTTTAGGCCTAGAGTGAGTTTAAACAGGTGTGGTAGGAGGAGGGCCCTCTGTCAGGGCGACAGAGAGTGTGGTGAAAATAGAAATTATGTAGGGGGTAGCTACTTGTTGGCCTGCCCCCTACACACACACACACACACACACACACACACACACACACACACACCCCCCTATACACTAGCATTGAATAAGCATTAGTTCAAATTTCTGTCTTATATAGGATGGCTAAGCCATGAGCTTTGGAACTCTTACTGGATTATTTTGGATGGAGAGTTTCTGAGAGTACTGGATGACCCAGGGCACTGAGCAATTCGGTGTTCAAATGGGAATCAAGATTTCTGAGCAATTGTGTAGGCTCACTTTACACTGACATAATAACATATATATAATATATATTAATATAAATATTACTTTATATTATATAAATATAATATGTAATATAACTATTATACATAAATAATATATAATGTGATAATATTATATTACAATAATATAATAATAACACATAACATAATAACAATAAATTCCTATGCTTAACCAATAAAGATAAGCAAAGAGAGGAGGTGATTGAAGTGGAGGAAGCCATGATTGCCGACACCTACCACAGAGGGAGGAATGGAGAATCCTAGCATGTCCTGGACTCTATCTTCTCAATGCCAGCAACTCTTACACATAGCAACGGCAAGGAAATAAACAGGTATCTATTTCCCTATTCTTTGCACATTTGTAAGCCCTCTTGATTTTTTTTTAATCTAGAAAATAGCTCTGTTGGTGTCTGGACTGCTAGACTGGAAGCTCTGTAGGGTCAGGAGAATATTTTACCTAAATTCTAAACCTTGGTGCCCAGCACAGTGTTCTGCACACAACTTGTGCTTAATTAATGTTTTGTATGCATTGCACTGAAAAATGACTGAAGTAGACCCAGGTTTTGCTAGGAGTCAGCAAGGTTCTAAGGGGAAAGAAAACCCTTTGGGACCATTAATGCTAAATCAAATTCCCATCTCAGTTCTATTAATGAAACATACTTAAGGTTAACAGTAAAACAGAGGTACAGAAGCAATTTAAAATAAAAAGAGAATAGCTTATTTGGAAAATGATGCTTAATTTCCCTTGAATCTGGAAGGAAGGGAGGGAGAGAATGGTGGAGGAAAAGGGAAAGAAGGAAAAAGGAAAAGAAAGGAAGGGGGAAGGAAGAAGAAAGGAAGGAAAGAAAAAGGCAATGCACAAATAGATTTAGATTCTTTATTTTGTCAAAGCTATATAAAGCTAATGCAATAATCAAAAATTCAGCAATTCTTTTTAGTGGACATATATTGAGCACGTACTATTGTCAAGCACTGTATTGGGCACAAAGGACATAAAGAAAAACTCAAAATACTCCCTGTCCTTAAGAAATTTAAAGGGTTTTTTTGGGAAGAGGATGTTGGGAGGGAAGAATATAAGGATGCACTATAGACGCAGATGAGGCAAAACAAAATAAATTGGGAAGAGGATAAAAGGAGATCATTGTAATCTGGGACTGGGAGAGGAGGAAAGAAAGGAGGCTTCATGGAGGAAATGATTGATATCTGATACTTAGAAGATCCATAAGCCTGTTAGATTTCTTCAGAGAATACTTTCAAAAGAACTTTACAAATCAAGCATGTGTCAAAACTGCATTTCCTTTTATTAATAGCTTTAAAATATATCTGAAAGAAGGTCACCTTTTCTTTACATGGGGTTATCCTGCAAGTGATTTCTTTTTTTAAATTTCTGGAACAATTCATGCAATAGAAGGCGACACAGAGATTCTCTTGGAAAATTCTTTGTACAACTAAATTCACTGTAACAGAACAGGTTCCTAAATACCATTTAAAGAATGCTTACTCTAAGCCCAGCTTTGACTGGAAAGCCTGTGGAGCAAAGAGGGCAAACATGAGACTTTTTGGTACACAGCTTTTCTCTCACAGGAGCAGCTTCAGCAACTTTCTGGCCTCTAAAAAAACCCACCTAATTATGATGATAATTGTTAGAATAATTAACATCTTTATAGTTCTTTTAAGATTTCAAAGAACTTTTTGTGGTATCTCATTTAACTCTCAAAACAACCCAGCAAAACAGATATTATTATTATCCCCATTTTACAGATGGAGAAACTAAGGAAGACAGAAATTAAGCAAATGGCCTATAGTCACACAGCTAATAAGTGTCTGAAGCCAGATTTGAACTTGGGTCTTCTTCATTACAGCCCTGACACTCTATCTACTATACCACCTAGTTGCCTATAACATGAAAATACTTTGGGAGGGAGGAGAGTTTGAAGCAATCAGGGTTAAGTGGCTTGCTCAAGGTAACACAGGTAGTAAGTGTCAAGTATCTGAATTTGAACCCTTCTGACTCCAGAGCCAAAGCATTATCCTCTCTGCCATCTAGTTGGCTATGAACATATTTATTTTTATGTCCTTATATCTGTACATATATTTCTCTATCGAAGGAAGTTTCTTGAGAACAAGGAATATTTTAATTTTGTCTCTGAATTCTATCATCTAGCACCCTCCCTATTACATTGTTACATTTCTTAAATGTTTGCTGATTGAATGATTGACTTTCAATAATATCAATCTTCTGGAGAACAATCACAAATCTAAAAGCAAAAAGAAACTCTGAATAGTCAAAATAACCATCATAAAGATCATGACGTACCAAACCTAAATACTTTGCTCAAGAGCAGAGTCCTTTGGATCCTCTGGATCTTATGGACTTTTACTTAGCTTGGTTATCACAACTTCCCAACTCATAAAATCACTACAGCACAGCAGCAGGAAGGAGATTTGGCTACCAGTGGGAGAGATATTCTCTCAAATGACTGTTTACAAGAAAGGAAATAAAAATATTAAAAAAAATTAGTTTCATGGTACCTCATACATAGTGGGATTTGATTACTATATGAATTTTCTGAGCTCTTTTTAAAAAAATTCTTTTTTATAGGGAACAGCTCTCTGGATAGGGAAGAATGAACATATTGAGAAATAAAAGTTAGCAATAAAAATTGTAAAAAGCAGCTGTAGTAAAAAAGAGCATAACCAGGAAAACATTGTACACAGTATCAGCAATATTGTGTGATGATGAAGTATAAATGACTCAGCTCTCCTCTGCAACATAATGATCCAAAACAAGTACAAAGGAATTATTGAAGAAACTGCTATCCATATCCAAAAAACAAACAAACAAACAAACTGATGGACTCTGAATGCAGTTTGGAGGATGCTTTTTTCACTTACTTTATTCTTTTTCGTGGGTTTCATGGGTTTATCTATTTATTCTTTCACAACTGTGACTAATATGGAAATGTCTTATATGATAGCAAAAAAAAAAACCTATATCAAATTGCCTATCATTTTAGGAAGAGGGAAGGAAGTAAAAGAGAAAAAAATTGGAACTCATTCTGTAAAAATGAAGGTCTTGACATGTAATTGGGAAAAAATGAAATACCTTTAAAAAGCAGTTATAGAATTTTTTAAAAGCGCAACAGTTTAGGGTCATTCAGTTTAAGAGTGGCTAGTCAGTACTCTGGAGGGCATGGCTGCATATTATCACTCATTGATATTTATCATGACCATCTTGTACCACTCTCTAAGCATATGTTAGATCCATACAAAGTCAGGCCTAATAAATAATAATAATTTTAAAAGTCAATTTTTAAAAGGTTAAAACATATTTTGTATATTCTATTGAAGAAGGAAGGCTTGAAGCTAATACATTTGAGAATGACTAGATTGTAAATAGTGAAATTTTCTTTTTTTTTTTTCAATTTTTAAGGAAAACTTCATTTTGTGGATAATTCATTATGGGTAACATTCATTTCTCAATGATATCATAAGAAAAAGGTCATCTCTGCATTAATAAAAACATGTGACTCTACAGCAATGTGAGCTTCACCCGTGTTCTCTCTATATATGATAAAATTAAAGCAAATCTTGTTCTATAGATGGATTCCTTCCATTCTCTGCTTCTGCTACTTCTGACAGATGCTGTATATAGATAAAAAGAGGGGAAATGGGATTATGTCAAAGGGATTAGTGACAACCCCTACAGATCTCTAGAGAAGTAGACCTTTTTTAAGTACCCTTACCTATCAGAACTCCTGATTTATGGGGAGGATAGAAATTGAAACTTCCTGTATCTATGTGACAACTTTACATCTAAAGTACTTTCATTATCACTTCAATTTTTTACTTCCTTACAACCTCTATGGTATACTGAAGGTGAGGATGACTATCCCAGTTTTATAGATGGACAGACCAAGACTTACAAAAATAACATTTTCCTCAACCCTCAATCCTGTTATCTTCATACTTCTGCCAATTCTTGGAAACTCATTTTATGCCTGAAATTATAAATATGACACAGATCCAATATCATCAAAAATGATGAATAATTGGAATCAAAATAATCACCAATTCTCAAGAGCTAGAGGATTGTCTAAATTCCTTTGGGCAGCAAATCCTTCTTCAGCCCCCCTGACAAATGACATTCAGCTACTATTCAAATAGTGACAGAGAACACAGAACATCAGAAGCAAGAAGCTCATTATTTACAATTATTAAGTAAAGGCATCTTACCCTGCTCTAAAACCCATCTTGTCTGAAACTTTCTTAGTTCTGTCTTCTTGCATATTAATAATCCTTCATACTCTCTCCCCTATGTCTTCTCTAATCCAAATAGTTACTTATTCATTCAGCAAACACTTAGTAAAGGACTTTAATGTGGTCCTAGATACACTCAATGGCATAGTTTATAGATCTTCACCCAGATAGCCCTCCTTTGGATATGCTATAGTTGGACAATATTCCTCCTAAAAATGGGGCACCTGGACTTGTAGACATTTACAGAGGTGGCATGACCAAGACATGATAGAAGGCCTGCAGTGTAATTGATGATCCATGAATCCCTTAAATATCTGCACCAAATGACATAACATCTAAGTTATTAATAGAAAGACTGGCTACATTATAAGAAGACAATGACAGAAATGAACAACAGTAGGAGTTTTTAATATTATTCTTTTAAAGCTGCATAAATTTAACACAAAGATAAACAAGAAGGGAAATAAGGGGTTTTACAAATTCTTTGAAAATTAGATTTCACTGGTCTATAGCAACTTCTGAAAGGAAATGTTAAAGAATGTGCACATATTCAGCATCTTTTAGTACCTTTCCAAAAACTAATTGTGTGCCACAGCATAGAAAAATTATAAATGTAAAACACAAAAATGATAAACATTCTTTATCGACCACAATACAACAAAAATAGTCACTAATAAAAGAAACATGAGCAAAAGATACAGACCTAAATAAAAAATGTTTTCAACAAATAAATCATGGGGCAGCTAGATGGTGCAGTAGGTAGAATACTAGCCATGAAGTCAGGAGGACCTGAGTTCAAATTTGAGCTCAGACACTTAACACTTCCTAGCTGTGTGATCCTGGGCAAGTCACTTAACCCCAATTGCCTCAGCAAAAAAAAAAGAATAAATCATAAAAACAATAAATGTATACTGAAGAGAATAATGACAAGGAGACAAAGGTCCAAAATTTATAGCACTTAACTATAAGTAGTTTTCAGAGGAAAATTTATATCTCTGAAAACTATAAAAAACAAGGATCAAGGAATTGAATATTCAAATAAAAAAGACTAGAATAGTTAAAAATTAACCCTAAGATAATTACAAAAGACAAAAATCTGGTAAATTATAAAAGAAATGGAGAAAATTTGGGAAGAAAAAAACTGATAACTAAAACATCTATTTAAGGGGGAAAAAACTGACAAAAATCAACAAACCGTTTGCCAGTCTAATCAAGAAAAGGAGAAAGGAAGATCAAATTACCAAAATTAAAAAAAAGTTATAAAGGAAATAAAAAAGATTATTAGAAACTACCATGCATAACATGACAAGAAATAGAAACTGTGTGTGTGTGTATGAGAGAGAGAGAAAGAGAGAGAGAGAGAGAGAGAGAGAGAGAGAGAGAGAGAGAGAGAAATGGAGTGAATTCTAAATAAGTGCCCAAAAGAAAAATCCCAGCTCTAGATAAATTGGCAAGTTAATTTTATCAAATATTTGAACAACAATTATTTCTATTAAAATGTTTATCTTCAAATATAGAGATAATCCTGTACCAAACTTCTTTTATGGGACCAATATGATTCTGAAATCCAAGTCAGGGAGATCAAATGAAAAAATTACAACAAAAAAGGACTATATACCAATTACACTAAAGAATATGGATGCAAATATTTTCAATTAAATACTTGCAAAGTATATCCAGAAAATAATTTACTATAACCAGGTTGGATACATGCCTAGGATATAAGGATGGTTTAACATTCAGAAAACAATTAGCCTAATTAATCACACAGAGAGTAAAAATAGCAAGAACCTCGCTATTATTTCAACAGAAGAATAAACATCTCTAGACAAATTACAGCATCCATCTATATTTTTGGGAAAGAACAATGATTTTTTTTATTAAAGATTTTTATTTTCAAAACATACATATGGATAATTTTTCAACATTGACTCTTACAAAGCCTTGTGTTACACATTTCCCCCCTTCCCTGAACCCCTCCCCTAGATGGCAAGTAATCTGATATGTTATATATGTTAAAAATATATGTTAACTCCAATACCTGCATACACATTGATACAATTATCTTACTGCACAAGAAAAATCAGGTCAAAAAGGGAAAAAATGGGAAAGAAAACAAAATGCAAGCAAAAAACAACAGAAAGAGTGAGAAGATTATGCTGTGATCCACACTCAGTCCCCACAGTCCTCTCTCTGGGTGGAGAAGGCTCTCTCCATCACAAGATCATTGGAACTGGCTTCAATGATCTCAAACGATGTTTTTTTAAAAGCCAAAATAGCTCATTTGTTTTTTATAAAAAAAGGAAGAAACATGAAAGATAGAGGGAAAGGGAAATAGCTAGTCAATCAACAAGCATTTATTAAGCACCTACTAGGTGCCAGGAACTATGGCAAGCACTGAGGATGCAAAGTAAAAACAGCTCCTGTTCTCAAGAGGTCTTAGTCCCATGGGGGAGACATTATGCAGACACAGTCTGTACAAAGAAATGATTGCACGTTAGACTTGCAATAATATAAGAGGGAAGGGCTGGGACTTCAAGGAAGAAGGCAGCTCATCCATCTATATTTTTAAAAATCCATAAAAAAACATTGTGGTCATAGGGTCCTTTTAATATCATCAAAATTATAAATCTAAATAAAGATCTACTACTAATTTGCAACGGAGAAATACTATGAGTTCTCCCCATGCAAAAAAGAGAAAAGCAGTCTTCTGTCTCCCTATTATCATATGGCATACTTCTAGAAAGGCTACATATAGCACTAAGAAAAGAGAATATTTAATTATTCCATCAATCAATAGGCATTTATTAAATGCCAAGTTCTAAGCACTGTGTTAAGCACCAAGAATACAAAGTTACAAATCAAATTTTTAAAATATAAAGATACAAATCTGATACAAAATATAACACAACTCCTTCCTTCAAGTAGTTCATATTCTATTGGAAAAGAGAATATTTGCACAGATAAGTTTACCAATAAAATATACTAAAGAAGTATAAGGAAGTTTGGGGAATTAATAGTTTAGATGGATCAGAATATGCATACAAAAGATAGTCTTTGAGCTAATCTTGAAGGGAGAGCAAGTATTACAAGAGGTATGGATAAGGATAGGGGGCATTCTGCCAGGAAAACCAATATAAAAGCATGGGGATAGGAGACAGAACTGTATTTCTAATAATTAAGCAGACTAATTCTGAAGCCAGGTTTTCTTTTTTTTTTTTAATTTTCTTTTTTATTTTATTTTATTTTATTTTAAATTATTTTTTATTTTATTTGCATAACATATGTGTGGGTAATTCTTCAACAATAACCCTTACATAGTTTTCTGTTACAAATTTTCCCCCCCAACTCCCCACCCCTCCCCTAGATGGCAGGATATCCACTACATGTTAATTATGTTAAAATATTGTGCAGCCAGGTTTTCATTCAGGGCCAGAATGACTGAATCCTAGAATTTGTGCAAAAAAAAATGATACATAAGACTAGAAAATTAGGACATGGTCGGTTTATGGAGATATTTAAGTATAGTTGACCTAGAGGCAGTGGGGAATCCAAAGTTTATGGAAGAATAGGTTGACATGATAGAACCCATACATCAGAGGTGGAATGGAGAATGGAGTGGAGTGGACAGAGGCTTGAGTGGGGACACAAAGAAGGGGTTATTGTAATTACCCAGGCAAAAAGTGATAAGGACCTGAATAATTGTGGTAACTGTGTGAATAAAGAAGGGGCAGATATAAAAGATGTGGTAGAGATAGAAAGGACAAGATCTAACAACTGATTGAATTTGTAGATTGAATGAGCATAAAGATGATATATGCCTTGGGTCCACCTAGAAGACCATTTGTGGTTTCTGAATGCAGTATTCTATCTCTTATCTTTTATCCTTTATATAATTTTTAAAAGAAAAACTACAAATTCTAAGTAACTATCAGGAAAAATAATCCAAATCATTATTAGTATAGGAAATACAAATTAAAACAGCATTGATGTTTGGGTTCAAGTGCTGTAAATTTGCAAAGAGAACCAAAACTGTTAATGGTTAATGTTGAAGGGACTATGGGAAGTCAGACCCCAGGCAAGTCATTTAACTTGTTTGCCTCAGTTTCTTTATTTGCACAATGCGGATTATAATAACCACCTACCTCCCAGGATTCTTTGAGAATCAAATGAGATAATACTGATAAAAATACTTTGCACAATGCCTGAAATAGCATAACTGCTATATAAATAAATATATATAATTATTATGTACATTGGTATTTGGCTTAACAAAGAACTGGAAAAAATAAATGCCCATCATTTGGGGAATGGCTAAAAATTGTGGCACATAAATTTAATGGACTATTATTCAGTGGTAAGAAATGAAAAATATGAATTCAAAGGATGATGGGAAGATTTATATGAATCAATGTAGAATTAAATAAGCAAAATCAAATGACAATATTCACAATGACTCTCACAATATAAATGGAAAAAAACAATATTACAAGGACTCTGAACTCTTAAAAAACAAACAAACTAATAATAGCACTGGAAAAGGAATAATGAAACATTTCTCCCACCTCATGCAGAGAGGTGGGAACTATCAAGGCAGAATGTAGGCACTGCAGTCACAATCACCATAGAGAGATGTTTTGTTTAATCATTTTTCTGTGTTACATGAAAGTATTCAACCTGGAGGTGGGAGGGGGAAAGGTTGATATTTCTAGAGACCATTGTGATATAAAAACAAAATGTTTCAATAAAAACTTATTTTAAAAAAATATAAGATAGGCCTGGTGGTATGTGCTTATAAACTTATTCTGCTGGGGAAACTGAGGCTGATGGATTGCTCTGATCCAGAGATCTAAGTTGCAATTGGACTAAAAACCAATTAGGAATTCAGATTAACTGTGGGTCCAAGAAAGTGCAGCCATCATTTGCTTCAGCAAAGGTTAGAAATAGAGCACATCAAAAGTTGGGTGACAGTCACAGTGGGATCAGACCCAGGAATGGTCCCTGCATTTTGGGGTGAAATGAGACAGTCAGTCCAAACAAACAAGCTTATAGTTCCCAATTGGAGGGCAAAGACTGAGGAATTCTTAGAAACTCAGCAGCATCACTATCTGCTGAATGTATCAGGTTCAAGGAAAGCTAAACCTGCTTTTCTTTTTCTTCTTGTTATTGCCATTCTGTCAGTCCTTTAGGCCCAGAAGTACCTAATAATTCCTTTGAACCCTGTCATCTGTATCCCAGCATAAAAAAATCCCTTTTTTCTCATCTGTTACCAGATGACTTGTCCCTTCTAAAGGCAACAGTAAGACAAAGAACAGGTGCACGTTTTTTGGTTCTCCCAGGGATTTTAGATCGCTGAAAACAGATGGAATATGAGGCAAGTGTCTGGGTGTTTAAAACATGCACTGAACACAGATGCAAATATAGGCTTACAGGATCTAGGGCCAGAAGACTTTCTCCAATCCCCATTTTAGAGACTGTCTCCAGTCAGAGGCAGGATTTAAACCTTCAATAACTTCTGATTCCAGATCCAGTTCTCTTTCAACACACCTTTCTGTAAGAAGCTTTCCCTAGTTCCCCTTAATAATAGTGTCTTCTTTCTGAGATTATCTCCAAGTTATCCTGTATATATCTTGTTTTGTGTATGAATGGATGATTTATTAGGCACTGAATATAAACCAATGGGGACACATGCAGAAGACAGACCTGTCCTCAAGAGGATCACTTCCTAATGTTATTTGCAAAATGTGTCTATAATGAGATTGTGAGCTCCCAGAGGGCAGGAACTGTTTTCACCTTTCTTTGTATTCTCATTGATGTTCAGTACTGTATCAGATACATAATAAGCATTTAACAAATATATGTCAACCTGACATTGATACTTCCTCTTTATCATAATTTTGTCTGTTTTCAGAAATTGGTCTCTACTCTGGACTGACTGACCTTTTGTCATATGAATTTGTTTTTATGAATCTGTGCTTGAGAAAGAGAAAGAGAGAGAGAGGGGGACATAAATATGGAGATGGATATGGAGGGAGAAAGAGCGACAGAAACAGAGAGAGAGAGAGAGAGAGGAGAGGGACAGAGAGAGAGAAAAAAAGAGAGAGAGAGAGAGAGAGAGAGAGAGAGAGAGAGAGAGAGAGAGAAGCAAATAGTTTGTACACTATAGGTCAGTAATTTCAATTTCTGGCCAAATTGTAGAATGCATTATTAAGTGAATATCTGAGAAAAAAAGCAGTGATTGTAAAAACCTGACTCCATCGACCACAAGTCATATCGCACTAACCTCATTTCCTTTTTTTATGAGTTAGTAGACTGGTAGGTAGATTGGGAAAATGCTATGAATATTGTTTGCCAAGATTTTAACAAAACATTTGAAAAAAAAAGTTTCATGCTACTCTTGTGGTCATGAAGGAAACACATGAACAAGATCAAAGAATACTTAGATTATTTTTAAAACTTATTGAATAGCTGAATCCAAAGAGTAATTCATTTGATTAGTAGTTCAAGTTGATGGGATGTCTCCCAGTGGAATATTTAAGTGATCAGGTGCTTCATCTTGTGCTGTGTCCATTGAGGGTGCACACCTCTTGACTTCTGCATCCTGTTCCAAAAACCTCCTCACCCTGAAAGATCACTATACTCCAGGAACTCAGACCTCAGCAGTGTCCTCTGTCTCTGGGACCCTTCCCTCTCATTGGATGGCTTTTCTAAGAACTTCCATTTAGGAACGGTGCCCAGGCAGGTGATTGATTGCTTCATTACTCACTAGATTTCCCTACTGAACTCCACCCCAATCCAATGCTTTCTTCCCTCTCCCTTTTCAGCTTCCTTTCAGCACTGTCTTTTGAAAGTAAGCTCCTTACTGGAAACTGAATGGATGCCCCTCAGTTGGAGAATGGCTGAATAAGTTATGGTATATGAATATTATGGAGTATTATTGTTCTATGAGAAATGACCAGCAGGATGATTTCAGAGAGGCCTGAAGAGACTTAGAATAATAAACAGATGCTAAGTGAAGTGAGTAGAATCAGGAGAACATTGTACATAGTAAAGCAAGATTATACAATGATCAATTCTGATGGACGTAGCTCTTTTCAATAGCAAGATGATTCAGGCCAGTTCCAATGCTCTTGTGATGAAGAGAGCCATCTGCACCCAGAGAGAGAACTATGGAAATGGAATGTGGATCACAACACAGTATTTTCACTTTTTTGTTGTTGTTTGCTTGACTTTTGTTTTCTTTTTTCTTTTTTTTTCCCTCTTTGATCTCATTTTTTTTGTATGTGTAGCATGATAATTGTGGAAATATGTATAGAAGAGTTGCACAGTTTAACATATATTGGATCACTTCCCATCTAGGGGAGGAGGTTAGGATAAGAGAGGGAGAAAATATTTGGAACACAAGATATTGCAAGGGTGAATGTTGAAAACTATCTGTTGTATTGTTTTGAAAATAAAAAGCTTTAGAAAAATAAAATTTAAATTAAATAATAAAATTTTTAAAAAGAAGGCAAACTCCTTGAGGACAAGCTCTGTTTTTCTTTTTACTCATATTTGCATTCCCCCAAAAAAGTAAAAGGTAGAATGAACTTGAAGATACACTGACATATTGGGGCAGCAGATGCTGGTCAAAATGTGAGGAAAGGCTTGTGAGTGAGGATTACACCACACATGACACATTTGTAGATTATTTTGGTTTGCTGGGAGTTGAAGCTGTGGTGCTGGGTGTAAAATTGTGCTCAGTGCAAACTCAAAGGTCATGGGACAAATGGGGGATTTATGGAAAACTCTGCATTGTGATATCTGGATATGTGACTTGATAGACTTCATCCCACCAAACACTACTGAACATCTTGGGCACCTAAATCCCATACAATTGGAGAAGTGTAGACAGGTTTCTTGAGAGAGGACTTAGATTGAGTGACCATCATGGATACTCAACAGCAGTATACTTCACTCTTTTAAGTTAAGGAAGGATGAACTTCTTGTACCAACACCTCATTCTATCTGACTTACTACGCTGAGTGTTGCCACACTATGAGCATGAACAGAACCCTTTTTACCATATCCCTGAAAATAGTCCATTTTCATACTTTTCACTAATCTTTGGAATTTACTTGCTCCTAGTTTGGCCCCTTCTATTTTTTAAAAGTTCTAAAGAAATGAGGAAATTTCCACTTACAAAATCTGGTTCTGTCTTTAAGGGTGATGCAAAACTTGTCTAAACTTTCTTTTTCTTACTCTTCATTTATTTGAAAATAACTATCATTCTCCAAAATGTCATCAGTTAGCTTGTTCCTACTAAGTCTTCTGCCTCTCAAATTAAGTATCTCTGTTTCATTCGACAAATCCTCATATGACATGATTTCAATTCCCTTCATCAAGAAAGACTCCTTCCTCATAACTAATGTCCCTCCATTTCTCAATCTTACATGATGTCCATGCCTGATAAAGTACTCTAGATGTCTTAGCCAAGACAGAGTGTAATGTTCAGATGATGGAGGGAGCAGGAGATGGAAAAAGGAGATGATAAAAAGGGAAGATAATTCTATTGGTGCAGTTAATCTTTGTAATCTACAATTTCTCAATATCACATTTTATCTACTCCAATCTTTTAAGATTTTTGTTTTGAGATCCTGAATCTGTCATCTAAAAGGTTTACTTTTTCTCTTCATCTTGATGTAATCAGCAAATGTGATAAGCATATTTTCCTTAGCATCCTGCTTTATAATCTGAGTAACTTCAGATAAATCATTTAACTTCCCAGTTTTTCTCTCAGTTTTCTCATCTATAAAATGAGAGAGAGGTAGACTAAATGGCCAATTGCAGGTCTAGAATCCTATGATTCTACAATCTATAAAAATGGCAGTCATGTTATATCGTGCTTGCAGGCAGGTTATCTATTTATTAAACACTGGATAAAATTATTAAAACCAAACAAAATAGACCTAGACATTGGCACCTAGCCTACAAATCATTTCACCTGTGGGTCTCAGTTTTTCCATATGCAAAATGAAGATACTAGATTAGAAAACCCAAGGTTTTATTTCCAGCCTTTAGATTCTCTGTCTCCTGAAGCTTGTCCTCTGTGGATGAGTTATCACCAATCAGTCAATTTCAAATATTCAAATAATAGAGATCTTGGTTCTCTTAGTAATCATATTTCTAACATCAGCTCCACATTCTGTTATCTCTAGTCTAAGATATTGCCTTACCAATATTTAAGCCTATATAAACCCTTTAGTTGTTAACCTAAATTCCATTTAATCACATTTAGAAATGCATTAAATAATCTCTCAAGTAGCCAGCAGCTAGGAGAGAAGAAGGAAAGGAGGGATAGGAAGAAGAAGAAGAAGAATTAGAAGAAGAAGAAAGAGAGGGGAGAGGGAGGAAAGGAGGAAGGGAAGAAGGAAGAGAAGAAGGAAGGGAAGAAGGAAGGAAGGAAGGAAGGAAGGAAGGAAGGAAGGAAGGAAGGAAGGAGGAAGGAAGGAAGGAAGGAAGGAAGGAAGGAAGGAAGGAAGGAAGGAAGGAAGGAAGGAAAAAAGGAGGAAGGAAGGAAGGAAGGAAGGAAGGAAGGAAGGAAGGAAGGAAGGAAGGAAGGAAGGAAGGAAGGAAGGAAGGAAGGAAGGAAGGAAGGAAGGAAGGAAAGAAGAAGACTGAACAATTATCACTTTATCCAAGTTTCTACTATGGCTGTTATTGCTGATAAAGCAAGCTTTAATTTCCATCAAGAGAAAACATATTAAGTCAATGAATTAGGTATTTATACCTTTTCCTCAGAGTGCTGGATTATCTACCTACAAGATTTATCTTGTTTTCAATCTCTAACAAATGAAGACTTTTATCCTTCTAAATGGAATCGTCTCACCAAAGTACAATCAAGAGGTCCTGAATCTGTGAGCAATCAGTTCATCACATCTAGACATTAGGGATTCAACACCCCTCCCACTGATATTGAAGAACACATTCATGGAGGGTGCCCCTTGGTACCTCACAACAAGAAGCATAAATGTGAAAACCCAGTCCCTTCCACCTGTCACCACTAGGGGGAGATGAGTTAGCTCTCTGGAAGAACTAGTATAGCCAGAGTCAGAAAACCCAACGGCCCAAGAATAAAAATAAACCAGTTGCCAATAAGGCTTGTATTATCTCTGGCTCCAGTGGAGCACTGTGGTTTACAATTCAATCAGAAAAAAAAACAACCAGAAAAAGCAGGATGCAGGGAAGAAAGGAATCTACTAGTGGTCCTCATAGATCATCCATTAATTCAATGGAATACAAATTCACTTTACCCATCTGATTCATGGTCTATAACAAGCCCATTTCCTTATCTTCTTTGAGGAATAACAGAAGTGGAAGAGAATTTAGAAATAATCTAAATGGCTTTATTTTACAAGTGAAGAAACAAACTGCCCTCAAACCCCCAAAATGACTTGGCCAAAGTCTCAGAGCTAGTTGATGATGATTAGAAGCCATAACTCCCCACTTCCTAGCCCTTCTTATGCTCCTCTTCTCATGTTGGGGGCAAGAGCTATAATTTCATCTATATAGACAGCTCTCATTGAAGGGCAGCTGATGGATGGGTGACCTAGTGGATCTGGCCTTAGATACTTCCTACCTTTGTGACTCCAGGCAAGTCATTTAAAGTCTGTTTGCCCCAGTTTCCTCATTGTTAAAATTGGGATAATAATAGTACCTACTTCTCATGGTTGTTCTGAGGATCGATAATATTTGTAATAAACTTAGCACTGTCCCAGACACATGTTATTGTAGTTTTCTGGTCATTTCAGACTCTTTGTGACTTCATAAGGATTTTGGTTCTTTTTTTTTAGGCAAAGCTACTGGAGCAGTTTGCCATTTCCTTTTCTGACTCATTTTACAGATGAGGAAAATGAGGCAAACAGAGTTAAGTAGCTTGCCTTGGTTAATATAACCAGTAATAACGGATTTGAACTCAGGTCTTATTGACTCCAGGACTGGTACTCTATCCACTGGCTTCTCAATCCTGTGTTTTCTTTTGCTTTTTCTACTGTTTGAGTCTTCATTTTTTTAAGACAGTCTAACCCTTTCTGGTTGACCAAGGAGGATGTTGAGGCAACAGAAATGATCACTGGAGTCAACTTGCTTGCAAATTGCATTTTGCACTAAAGCAGAGTTAATCCAGTGTGTTTCCAAGTATGACGATCAATTCAGAGGTCTGTTTCATTTCTACTCTACCAGTAGGCCTAATATCATAAATCCACACACGATACATGAGGAGCTAAAAAGCATGACTTCATTATCCTACATTACTTACAGGCCAATGAGGAAAACTCAGAAAAGGGCAAAGGAATGACTAGATTGGGGACATTATCTAATTAGGTCAGACTTTCACCCAGCTGAGGGAGTTAACTCAAGTCTTGACCTTCTTTCTTCTCATCATGTCTCCATTTCACATAAGCCTTTTATTAAAATGTGTGTGTGTGTGTGTAAAAATCCAACCCTGTCCACATGTTACAGGGTCAAATCAGAGATTCAGCAACGTCTTCCTCCATTACTAGATAATGACACAATCAATCCCGACAAACAAACGCCCATAAAAGGAGTAAAACTAATCAGAAACAATGGTGCAAACATATTTCTTATTATGGATTTGAATGAATGGAGCTTGCTCTCTTTCCTTGCTCGTGTCCCCTAAAAGCTGCAGCATGGATCACTGTGCCTCAGGCTCTGAATATACAGACAATCATGCAGAGAAAGCAGTGATAATTCCCTCATATTGGCATAATGCATTAAGCTTCTCAAAGCTGTTCCCATCTGTAATCTTCCTTTATCAAACTAGCATCTTTGGGAGATTGGTAAGGAAGGTAACATTATCCTCATTTTACAGATGAAGGAGGTACAGACATGGAGAGATGTGCCTCAGCCAAGATCACTCAGGGAAACAAAGGAGAAAGAGTAGAGCATGAAAGAGGCATTTATTAAGCACTTTCTGTATACAAAGCACTGAGCTAAATGCCAAGGATACATGATCCTGAGGCTGTAACAGCAAAACAGATGTTGATGCTTCTCTACAATGTCATTTGCACTGATAAAATCATAACAGTTTCAGATGTTGAGCCACTTAATAGTGCCAAGGACTTGGATGGTAAGAACTTTCTTTCCTGGGTCTTTAATAGTTATGGCTGTTGTACTTGCAGGACCAGGTGCCAGGCTACATCTCTACAGGGATTGTTTCTCAGGAAGAAGGCTATGGATACTGTGCAAGAAGCATTACTATTCTCGAGGCTCTTGGGTCCAGTGTCTTGCATTGTCTTCATCAAGATTTGGGGGAAGATGGTAGTAAAGATGTTGGATGGGTTTGACTTAGGTGGCTTCTCACTCAGAGCCTTGTTCTTTCAGTTAGGCTGGCTTGCTTGTCCTATTGATTGGCATCTGGTAGTGATGACTGGTCCCCTCTCCATTAGGAACAACTTCCCCAGATGATGGATGTAAGGGCTGAGCTGTAAATGAAAGAATGGATTGGGGACTGTTGTCATCCCCAAGATCCTATACTTATCTGCCTGCCTGTTGATCAGCAGTTGATGGATGAGGAAGGTGGGCACCTTCTCCCTAGTGATTTCTCCTCTCAATGATATTTGTAGGATATGGCTAGATAGCCCAGAAAAAGATCTCATGGTCTGGGTAGACACTGCTATTTCCAAGGCTCTTGAGTTTAATCCAGTGTGCTTCCAAGTATAACAATCAATTCAGAGGTCTGTTTCATTCCTACCCTACCAATAGGCCTGATAACATAAATCCACACATGATACATGAAGTCTGAGAGGAGTAAATCCCTGCTACCTACTTTAAATAGACATCAACAAAAGATTACAGATCATTTCTCTAGGCCAGAGGTGGGGAACCTTTTTTCTACCAAGGGCTATTTGAATATTTATAGCATCATTTGGGAGTCGTACAAAATTATCAACTTACAGAACTCAAGCAGTGTGACATTATTGAACCTAACTTTTAGCTCATCATCACCTGTGGTTGATTACACAAATGATTTCACAGACCTGCCAGCCAGCCATTCCCCAGTCCTGCTCTAGGCCATAGATCACTCATAAAAGGTCTCATGTCAGCCAGCCAAAAAGCAAAAACAATCATGCTTCTATTCATTTGAGGGTCAGATTGCAGCATCCTCAACAAACAGGAAACAGGTCTCCAAATACATCCTATGGCCTATGTATTTTATTTCATAGAAGAAGCTTGAATCACCATCAGGATACAACCCACAAAATTATGTATAAAATAAGCATCGGTTTAGAAACAGGTAATTCAATAACAATCTATATAAGTGATGACTGAGGAAGTAATAAAAATTACAACATGGCAGGCTGGAGCTTGCCGGAGCTATTTATGGAAAGCTAAGATGGCCACTGTACCTCAATAGTCTCTGAGGGCATCATTTTTTTTACAAAGAAATGATTTTCATAAAGATGACGAACTAAATTATGTACCATGTTATCAAGTTAAGACAATATATAATGCATTTAGAAGGATTTCCTTTAAAATGAGAAGTTTCAATATTTAATCCTACCTTCAATAAATTTGAGTTTTATGACCAGGGTCTCATTTGTAAAACTGGAAGGAATAATACTTGTACTAGCTACATCGCAGGATTATTACGAAGAAAACATTTAGTAAAATTTAATATACTATATAAATGTAAGTTATCACTAGCATTACTACTACAATTACTACTACCCTACTTCTACTACTAATATTACTACTTCTGTCACCACCACCACCGCTGCCAGTGATACCATCATCACTACTACTCTTTTTTGCTCAGACAATTGGGGTTAAGTGACTTGCCCAGGGTCACACAGCCAGGGAATGTTAAGTGTCTGAGACCAGATTTGCACTCAGGTCCTCCTGACTTCAGGGCTGGTGCTCTATCCACTGTGCCACCTAGCTGCCCCCTATCACCATACTCTTGTTGATGCTTCCACTACTGTAGGAAATTTATTTATGTGGAGTTTCTTTTATTCTGGCAATACCAGGCATAGGGAGTGCTTAAGACTTAATAAACTGAAGATGGATAGGAACCTAAACTAGACATTTTGGTGAGCTGCAAAAGATGAAACCCTCATCTTGGGAGCATACCTCCCAAAATAATATCAAAAGCAACTGCTTACTTTCTAATATAAGTCATCTGTTGGTTTTATACATATATATATATATGTATATATGTATATATATATATATATATATATATATATATATATGACTATGTCTCTCTTCTACTCAAGATTCTTCAATATCTCCCTATTGTCCACTGAGTAACCAGAGATGCTGGGGTTGGAGAAAAGTGGATTGGGGAAGTATATGGCAGCCATCTTCAAGTATTTCAAGGGCTGACCCAGGAAAGAATCTATTTGTTCTATTTCACTCCATAGGGCAGACCTAAGAGCAAAGGATGAGAACTGCAAAAAGACAAATATAGGCTTGATGAAATGAAAAACTTCCCCAGCAGACCTCTCTGGAAGTGGAATTGGACTACATGGTGGTTTTCAGGGAAATGCTATGTACTTGTTGGGTTTTCTGTAAAAAGGATGGTTCAGGGTTAGACTGAATGGTCTCTGAGGTCCTTTCTAAATTCAGGAGATTCCATTTCATTTGCCTATTCAAATTCTGGTGCTATTTTGATGCCAGCAGAGTCAGCCTGGTGATATAATAGATAGGACCTAGACTTGAAGTCAGAAAGACCTTAGTTCAAACACTTAAGAAGTGTGTGACTCAGAAGGACAAGTCACTTCAACTCTCTCAGCTTCAGCTTCTTCACAGGTCAAAGAAGAAAAATAGCATCTCCCAGGATTTTTGTAAGGAGCAAATGAAAACATACAGAAAACATTTTGGAAACCATTAAACTAGATAATAAGGCTAGATGTCATTATTGTTATTATCATCAGTATTTTTCTAGCTTCATCTTTTTTTTTGTTTTTGTTTTTGTTTTTTTTATTTTTGCTGAGGCAATTGAGGTTAAGTGACTTGCCCAGGGTCACACAGCTAGGGAATGTTAAGTGTCTGAGATCAGATTTGAACTCAGGTCCTCCTGACTTCAGGGCTGGTGCTCTATCCACTGCGCCACCTAGCTGCCCCTCTAGCTTCATCTTATGTAACTCCATGATTCACTTTTCTGGACCATTCCTTGCTTCCCAAATAAATACATCTTTTGTTGTTGTTCAATTGTTTCTCTCATTTCTAATTCTTTCTGACCCCAGTTGGGGTTTTCTTGGCAAAGATACTGGAGCTATTAGTCATTTCCTTCTCTAGTTCATTTTACAGATGAAGAAACTGAGGCAAACAGGGTAAAGTGACTTGCCCAGGGTCACATAGCTAGCAAGCATCTGAGGCTTGATTTAAACTCAAGAAGATGTCATCTTGACTCCAAGCCAAGTTCTTACCCACTACAGCAAACTTCTTCAAAATACATCTGCCCATTACCTCCTTTTCAACTATCCTTCAAGTAGCAATGATCTTCACCTCTCAAATCTCACATAGCATTTTATTTCAAAACTCTGATGCAGTAATATCATGTACTACCGTTTATCTGTGCTGATGTCTTAACCTATTACATGACTTTAACCTCAGTAGTCCTCCTTCCCCACTTAGGATTAAAAAAAAAAACAGCAAGAAGTTCTACATATCTTCTGCAAAATCTTGGTTCTCTCAGGATTAATTGGTTATGTTTTTGCTAAATAATACCTCACATATGTGTTTATCATTTTTATAGCATGTTCACATACAGACATAGTCAAAACTGTCCTGCTTGTCTGTGGTTCCCTTTGATCTCTCTCCCTCTCTCTTTCTCTCTGTCTCTCCCTCCCCTCTTCTACCTCACTTTTTCCTCCCCTCTCCCTGGCTTTTTTTGAGGGAGGACAGGGAATCGTATTCATGCTTCCTTTTCTCCTATAGCCTCGACTCTATTGAAAAGAAAAACTAGAAAAAACAAACCAAAAAATCTTTTGTAACAACATGCATAGTCAAACAAAAGGAATTCCTGTATAAGTTTATGCAAAAGTATATTTCTTATTTTACATCATGAATCCATCCACTACCTCGCTGTCAAAAGGGAAGTAATTTCATCACTGGTTTTCTAGAATTATAGATGGTCATTACATTCATCAGATTTCTTAAGACTTTCAAAGATTTTATTACTAATAGTATTATTATCATCATAGTGTATAAATTGTTTTCCTGTTTCTGCTCACTTCATTCTAATCCATTTTTCAAAGTTTCTATGAATCTGGTCCCTTTGTCATTTGTAACTACATTTATATACCATTCCATTTAGATACCATAATTTGTTCAACCGTCCCCCAATGGATAGGGACCTCCTTTAGTTTTCAGTTCTTTTGCCACTACAAAAAAAAAGCTGCTATAAAAAATTTTATGTATATGGATCTTCTTTTTCCTCAAAAGCATTGTTAATTTATTAATATATTATAACCACACCCTACTAGAGAATTACAACCCTAGGCAGCAAGAGCCTTTTCCCCATAAAACTGTGCTCTATACCATCATTTCATGAAATCAATCAACAAAACAGTCCAGGTTAGTCTATATAACATTTCATTTAAGACTCACTACAACCTTGTAAAGTATGTAGTTTTATGCTACATTTATTAAAAGAATTTATGAAAGAAAAAAACTGGAAACCAGAAAAGGTTTACCAAATAATATCCAAAATAATATCTTCTTCCCTCCTCTCCACTTACATAAATCCAATTCAATCTTCAAGTTGCAGTTCTAATCTCACCTTCAGCAAAAAGCTCATTGCACTAGTCTTAATGATCTTTCTCTGCTTTGATTATTATTTCTTCAACAGGTCCTCAGTATGTATTGCTTTGTCTTGTTATTTACCTTTTTAAATTGCTATTCCCTGTTCCTTATTTAGAGAGGAGACCCTTGGAGACCTAAGAGTATCTTTAAACTTTCTGTATTCCCAGAACCTGGCAAAGCACTGTGTATACAGTAGGCATTCAAGAAATGTCAGTTAACTTTCAGGATGATAATAATTCTTACGCCCTGGGATACAGCTGAGATCCAGAGGCTTTCTAACATAGATTAAACAGGCCCAAGGCAAGGCAGTCATTTATGACCAGCACCAGATAACACTGATTATGATGTCTAATGCTCAGGTCTTCCCTATCACCAGCTGTTGAACACTCCCATTCATGGGGTAAATCATGGGCACTCTTCCCATTCTGCTTCTCAGCAGTCCCTTCCCCTAACATACACATCCATCTCAATCCACCCCCATCCAGCTGCCTCCTCCTGCTGCATCAGGTCCTTGGGCAGGCGGTGGAGAGAGGCAGCAGGCGCCTGGCAGACAAGTAAGTATTTTAACCCAGAGAAAAACGAAAAAGAAAAAAAAAAATACAGTAACAACCGCATGTTTCAAAACTGCTCACAGCAGAGGCGACCAATTGGGGAGGAAAATGTGCTAGGATTTCTAGCCTGCAGACAACCCCCACAGAACTCTAAAATCCAAGAATTCAGAGCACATGTACACATATACATACATCCATGGATACCTGCTGTGTGTGTGTGTGTGTGTGTGTGTGTGTGTGTGTGTGTGTCCCTCTGGGTGTGCACCCTTTCCAAATCAGAATGAAGGCTTGCTCTCAGCAACAGTGGGGTTCTTTCAATCTGCAGTGCCTGGCAGTAAACGAATCAGCTGACAGATTTCTGCCTTCCATCAGGATCCAGAGGGCTGGGCAGGGCCCCCTTCTATTGTTCCTCAGGCTTATTGGGAAACAGGCTTTCAAGCATCCCTGCACACACCAACAGAAGGAAGAATACTTTTATTTCTGTAGTGTGCCACAGTTTACAAAGTGCTTTCCCGCTGAGATAAGTAGCATAAGAAATGTAAACTCCTTGAAGGCAGGAACTATTTTTGATTGCATTTTTGTATTTCCTGTCTGTGTCATGGTGCCTGGGACACAGGCACTTAATAAATGCTTGCTGATTGATGGGTTCCCATTTTCTAGACAAGGTCACTGAGGTACAAAGACACGGTCATAGTTCAAATCACATGGATTTAATCCCAAGTTTGCAGTGCTCCTTCTATTATGAAATTAAGATATCTTGGGCTTTATCAGCTGTGATCATGCCTTAAACCTAAAACATCCTGGCTTTCACTGACTGGCCAACACCTATAGGTTTCAGGCCAAGCCTCACCTGGTCATTGCTTGGGCCCTGGTAGGCTAAGAGTGAATGTAAATAGGAATTGTTTCTGTTTTAACCACAAACTCTGAGGGGCTTCCACTTTCAGACTGATTTTTTAAGTAGGTAGATGAGGCCGTTCTCTGTTTCAGTTCTGACCCAGCCTCAATCTCTGATAAGGTCTTGCCCAGTCTAACTGAAACCTATTAAGAACCTTAGTTTTAAAAGATCAAGGTCTCCCTCTGCATCCAGGGCCATCTCCAGTCTTCCTGATCTAAATCCTGTCACTGGAGCTAGATGACTCCAGAGGAGAAAGTAAGACTGATGATCTTGCCCAGCCTCCCTCACTGAAATCCAATGTGTTGTATGTCATAGTGTCACCTTTCTGATGTCACGGTCCTCTCCAAGAACAAAGGACAAACAGCAATCACACATTACCCCCGTAGAGCAGAACATGGCAAATGAGAAAGGATTTTCCATTCCTGGTTAAAAGTATTTTAACAGCCTTTAAGCCATGTCTCCAAACATCATCTCTAGCAAACAACTGCTGAGTACCTGTAGTGTATAAGGAATCTGGCTAAATTACTGTTCACTAAATTAATTTATTAATCTATCTAATTAATCCCCATCTAATGACTATGGATTTCTACTCCAGCTTAATTCCTATCAAAGATTCTTTGGGGACACTAGAGAAAAAGCATTCCTGTCCTTTATATACTTAGAGTCTTGATGGGGATAAAAGATTTAACATGCATGAAGCAATTAAGAGAAAAACTTGAGCCAGGATACAAGCAGGTGTTACAGTAGATGATCCTATCTGTAAATACTAGGAGGGTTCAGATCAAAGCTGGTAGTTAGGCTGGGCTTTAAGAGATAGGGCAGCTGGATGGCGCAGTGGATAGAGCACCAGCCCTGAAGTCAGGAGGATCTAAGTTCAAATCTGGTCTCAGACACTTAACATTCCCTAGCTGTGTGACCCTGGGCAAGTCACTTAACCTCAATTGCCTCAGCCAAAAAGGAAAAGGGGAAGGATAATTTGGGTGTAGAAAGAAGGAGGGGAGGGAAGGAAAAGGAGCAGAAGGCTCAGAAAGCTTGGAGGAGGTAATAAACTGCAAGAAATGATATGGCTAAAAAGGAAGGAAAGGAGGGAGCCTTCAATATTCTTCTATTTGTTAGTTTCTGGCAGAGCAAGGAGAGGGTTAATATCTGCAGCTGCCCAGGCAAGACCTTCAAATGCCATGGAATCAACTGCATTGGAACTGGTGTTTGGCACAGGTGCCATTGAAGGAACCATGCCATTGGTGAGGGAGCTGATTAAGAAGAGTTCCAGTGTAATTTTTTTTAAGATGAAGGTTAAATACACACCATAACCCATGAATTATAATGTGTAAGTACAAAGCAGGTAATTACAAAGCTTTTTTATCCAGGTCTATTACACCTCATAAACTCAGTTCACTCTCTTCAATACAAGACAGTGCATAACAAATTAAGGACATAAAATTTGTCCTGCACAGAACCTACAGAATAATCTCTGGGGGGGCTGCAGGGAATGTTGGCCGGGCATGTCAAAATCAGATTCATTATTCTTCTAAAGCCCAACTCTTCAACCATAAAAATCAAATGAATGCTGGGAAGAGAGGAAGAAAAGAATCAATGGCAAAGGGCAGGCAGGTCTGAGCTGTTTGCTTCCTCAGCCAGGAACACCCAGAAAACAGACTCTGCCAAAGATGAGGACGATGATGATGATGGAGGGAGGAAGAGTTCCCCACTCAAATTCTGTTTTCCCAAAGGGCAAGTTTCTTGATGTTGTCCCCATCCCCCATCCTTCTGCTCAATACCCTCATATCTCTGCAAAGCAAAAAAGTATAGGATCCTAGGCAGTGAGGGCTGTGTTGCTGACTCGCTCCCAGTGAGACACTTCTCCAGACAATCAGTTAAGGACTAGCCAAGAAGAGGTCATTGATCTCTGCTTGAAAAGCTTGGCTGGCTCAGATGGGGAGGGTCTAGCACTTACCAGATGTTCCATCAACTGGCTGGACTCGGGCCAGGGGAGCTCTGCAGATCTACAAAGGGACGTCTGTTCCCCAAAGCAAGCATCATGCAAAATCAAAAGTGCTCTTAACTGACTCTGAAAGTGCCCCTCCTTTGATGGGACGGGCATCATTGCCAGTCTGGGCATCAATGAACAGAACCCTGCCTCTGGCTAGGAGCAAGCCCAACAGGAACAGCAACCATCAGGCTCCTTTTCATAGGGCTGGAAAAAGAAAGGCTGAAGAGAGTTATCTAATCCAGCCCCCTTGTTTTATAGGGAAATAAACTGAAACACAAGCAAGAGACAGGCTCACATAGGCAGAAAGTAGGACAATTGGGATTTAGAACCTAAGTCCTCTGATTTCAAAACCTGCCCATTCTCCAATAGAACAAACACAATATCTATAGGCAAAGGCCCACTGTTCCCAGCCCACCATAAGGGAGGGATCTGTTGCCTCAGACTGGTTTCTACAGCAACAAGGAAAATGCTAACATGGTTAGAAAGAAACCCAGCAAAGCTAGCATGAGCTACACCAGAAGTGAAGGCCAGAGTCCAGAAATCAAAGCCCTTCGACCAGTGAATGCACCAGCCTAGCCAGGGAAAAAACTGAGAAACCTGGGGGCCAAACTCTTCTCCCCAGTGGTTGGATTTCCTTCCCTCCCCTTCTTTATGTTGTTATGACTCAGTCGTTTTCAGTATGGCCCCATTGGGGGGTTTTCTTGGCAGAGACACAGGATTGGTTTGCCATTTCCTTCTCCAGCCCAATTTACAGATGAAGAACTGAGGCAAATTAGGGTTAGGTGACCTGCCCAGGGTCACACAGCTAGTAAGCATCTGAAGCTGGATTCTAACTCAAGAACTGAGTCTTTCTGACTCCAGGCCTTAGCACATTATACACTTTGATGCCATCTAGATTCCCTCCTCCTCCTTCCCATAATAATCCCCATCCCCGATCAAAAGATATATTGAACACCCCAGAAGTTTAAAAAAATGCACCCTGGAGCAGCTACATGGAACAGTGGATAGAGCACCAGCCCTGAAGTCAGGAAGATCTGAGTTCAAATGTGGCCTCAGACACTTAACACGTCCTAGCTGTGTGACCCTGGGCAAGTCACTTAACCCCAATTGCCTCAACAACAACAACAACAACAACAACAACAAAATGCATCCTCACCCCAGTGCTCAGAACATTAGGTCGTTATTAAATGTTTGCTAAGTTAGTGTTTTTAAAAGGTAAGCAAATCATGAATACTGGACATGAATGATTAGAGAGACATACAGAGCCATAGAAGCAGAAGGAAAAAGAAACAGAGATGCAGAGAGAGAGAAACAGAGAGGGAGAGAGAAACACAAAGAGACAAAAACAAAGGGGGAAAAGGGAAGAAAGAGGGAGGGAGAGAGAGAGAGAGAGAGAGAGAGAGAGAGAGAGAGAGAGAGAGAG
>JAJPUD010006565.1:50050-61896 GCA_023553655.1 Myrmecobius fasciatus
AGAGAGAGAGAGAGAGAGAGAGAGAGAGAGAGAGAGAGAGAGAGAGACTGTGACATTAAGCGGGGAAAAGATGTAATAAATGGCTTGGACAGATAAAATTATGCAGATGCTACTTGACAGAAGTATGAGCTCAGACCAGTTCAGATTAACTGTGGAATTAGAGTTGACAGGTAGTGTGACAAAGGTAATTTTTTTTTTCAAAAGCACTTTCAAAAAATAAAGTGTGTTTTTTTCTCTTGTTGAATTTGATTTTATGATAGGGAAACTGCACCCAAACTAAAGTTCAAAAGTACTGGAAATATACCTACTACCATAGTGTTATCTCCAACTTCAAAGCTTTGAATTAAAAGTTGTGTGAACATATACAGCCCATATTTGATTGCTTACCATCTCAAGGAAAGGTGAAGGGAGGGGAGAGAAAGAAGAGGGGATAGAATTTGGAACTCATAACTTAAAAAAAAATCTGTATGACCCTGGGCAAGTCACTTAATCCCAATTGCCTCATCAAAAAAAAATTTTTTTAAAGCTATAATGGAGGGGGAATTTTTTAAAAGATATGTGTATGTATGCATGTGTGTGTTCTCTACCCCATTTTCCAGTCATGATGTGAACTAAAGTATAGACAATTGGATTTAGAGTCAAAGAAAATTGAGTTTATACATGTGCAAAAAATCTTTCTAGCAGCCTTTTCTATACTAGCAAGGAACTGGAAACTGAATGGATGCCCATCAGTTGGGGAATGGCTGAAAAAGTTATGGTATATGAATGTTATGGAATATTATTGTTCTCTAAGAAATGACCAGCAGGATGATTTCAGAAAAGTCTGGAGAGACTTACATGAACTTATGCTAAATGAAGTGAGTAGAATCAAGGGAACATTTGTACACAGTATTGTTTATGTGATGTTTATGTACTTATGTGATAATCAACTATGATAGACTTGGCTCTTTTCAAAAATGAAGTGCTTCAGGCTAGTTCAAATGGACTTGTGATGGAAAGAGCCATCTGCAACCAGAGAGAGAATTGTAGGGACTTAGTATGTGCATTACAACATAGTATTTTCACCTTTTGTTGTTTTTTCTTTCTCACTTTTTTTTCTTTTTAATCTAATTTAATCTTTTTAATTGCACATGTTTAACCTATATTGGATGATTTGCTATCTAGGGAAGGGAAGAAAAATTTGGAATACAAGATTTTGCAAGGGTGAATGTTGTAAACTATCTTTGCATGTATTTTGAAAAATGAAAAGCTATTATTTGAAAGAAAGAAAGAAAGAAATTTAGTTTAGTCCTGATGCTGCTATGTAGAGACTAGACATGTTGTGTAAATAATTTAATTTTCTGGAGCCTCAATTCATCTGTGTAATGGAAGAGTTGGACTAGACATTCAGTGTCTTTTCCCAATCTAAATTCTAAGATTTGGGAAAGGGCTAACACAATTCAAGCAGCTTGTACGAAGCCTAAGTTTGGTGTTTGGCCCTAAGCCCAAGTGTTTGGACTTGGAACCATTAATTGATGAAGATCAATGACCCAAAGAAATCCCACATGTTCCAAGGTCATCACGGACTTAGAAAGCCAGCTTCTACAGAGCTTCAAAGTAGAGACAGACAGTCTGGTATGCCCCAGAAAGAGGAACCTGGAGCTGAGGCCTTTAGGGTGAAGGACTGATTATTTTTACAGCAAGAGCAGATGCAGACCCAGAATCAGAGAACCAGGACTTTTGCCCCAGCTTTGACATTAGATATGAAATCCTGGGGAAAGTCGCTTACCTAACTTATCTTACATAAGTCAGCCTAAGTTATCCCATCTATAAAATGTGAATCAAAATACTTTCCCTGCCTAGCTTGTGGTTGTTGTGAGAAAAGAACTTTGTAATTGTTAAAAACCTAGACAAATGAAGTTATTAAAATTATGCTTAACTGCATGGTAAAGTTGGAGTTGATGACAACGTGTAATGTAGAGAAAATAATACAGTACCTGTTGGCTGTTGGGAGAAGCAAATGAGATGATTTGTAAGGGGTTTTGAAACCTTAAAGTGCTATATAAATGCCAGTTATTATTCTACAAGGCAAATTAACCCTCAAATGAATCCTCCCGTCTTTCACTCTCTCTCTGTTTTTTTTTTCTATTTCTCTGTGTCTGTCTTGCTCTCTCCTCCCCCCTCACACACACACACTTCCCCAGCCTCTATAATAGTTCTTTGGATGAAGACATCTATTAAAACATGCATATGTCAGGAATGGTGCATTGAATCTTTATTGATATTCCCCTTATTTCTCAGACTACTTCACATCCCAAAAGATAGGGTCTTGGAAAGCTTAACTGGTGCATGTGGGACAGGTGAGCTTTCACTACAGAGAGAGGAAATAATGTGGAAAGTATATCTGGCATGGGGTTTCAGACCTGACTACTGCATAAAATAAACTCCACCCACAGTGTCACTGGCTTTTAAGGGTTAAAATGCCAGAGCACAAAAAATTGTGCTTTCCCTCTTGCAGTATCTCTATTATATCCCCTTCCCTGCTCTGACATACTCATCACTCTACTGCAAGCCCTCAACACCTCATGGCTGGACTATTGCAATAGGCTGCTGTGGGTCTGACTTTCAGGTCTTTACTCTCTACTTGTACTCTTCCATCCAGTGCCATTGGCTTACTGACTGTTCTATCAACAAGACACTCCCATCTCTTGTCTTTGGGCATTTTCTCTGGCAGTGTCCTCCATGTCTGACACACTTTCTTTCTTCCACTCAGACTACTGACCAACCTGACTTCCTTTAAGTCCCAATTAAAATTCCCTCTTCAACAAGACTTCCCAAATCCTCTTAAGTTCAACACCTTACCTCTATTAATGATTTCCTCTTTATTTGTATATAGCTTGCTTTATATGTTTGCAAGTTGTCTCCCCTATTAGATTGTAAACTACTTGAGGGGAAGGACTATCTTTTACTTCTCTTTGTACCCCCAATGATTAGCATAGTACCTGCCACATAGTAAGGTCTTAATAAGTGTTTATTGAATAATTGATTGGAACATAAAAAAAATGTTTCTTTGGGGTAAGAAATAAGAAGATAAGCAAAGGAAACTTTATATCAAGTGATTCAGAAGGAAGTAAACAATATCTATAAGATATTATAGATATCTTATATATCTATATATCTATAAGAATATCTATAAGAAAAACAATATCTATAAGAATTATGCCAATATAAATGGGAAAAAATACACTGGAACTGAATGCAGGGCAATTATACTGATGAATCTTAGCCCCAAGAAGAGATCCAAAAAGGTACTTCCTACCTCCTTTGCAGAGGTGCAGTGGAGGGAATTATGGAGGTCAAATATTTTGTATCCTACCAGACAGGTTAAATATATTTAGTTTTGCTAAACTTTTTTTTTTCTTCTTTTATATTCTTTATCATAAGGGATGGTTCTCTGAGCGGAGAAGGGTTTATAGTCAAAAATGAAGTGTTTTTTTTTTAATTAAAACAAGACCTGTAAATACTTTTTAAATTAATCTGCTGTGATAGGAGAATTTCAACTATAAGACAATAGCCTGATCATTTTAAGAATAAACTCAGTAGAAAATGTCTGGTTCACTTAAGCCTAGAGTGCAAAATAATTTTCTTGGTTGTAGAAATATGTTTAGAAGAACTGCACATGTTTAATCTATATTGGATTACTTGATGTCTAGGGAAGAGAATGGGGAGAAGGGAAGGAGAAAAATTGGAATATAAGGTTTTGCAAGGGTGAATGTTGAAAATTATCTTTCCAAGTATTTTGAAATAAAAAGCTATTATCAAAGAAAAAAAAGGACTATAGGTTCCTTTTTTTGCCTTTAATCAACATAAAGGGATATCAATTAATAATTTATCTGTGGCAAGAGGCACAACAAATGCAAATTGTTGTGTAATATGGAGAAAGTATAAATGTACTGGTGGACCTTTTTCTTACTAAGACTACCTATTCCACTTTAATTCTTGATACTATTTGGTTTATTTCCTTTGGGGGTTTGAGACATTGATCTCTTTCCATTCTCAGCCCACATTATCTTATTTTCAGTCCCACCCATTTTCTCCATCCCTGCAACCATCTTCACATTGTTTCTATACTTAACTTTTTTCTCTTAACTCTAAAATATACTCAAACAACTGTCTTACACTGATCCTTCCCTTCACTATGAAACTCCTGGTAAGAGTAGCTTTCACTAGCTACCTCTACTTTCTCATCAACCAATTATCCCTCAACCTCTTGCCATATGGGAAGAGACCATCCTTCTCTTCAGCATCATCATTGACCTCCTAACAGCTAATCCCAATGGAGTATTAGGTTTCAGTCTCTTTGTGGTATTTGATTGATATTCCATTCTAATGGAATAAGATCCTTGAGAATGGGTACTTTTTAGATCTTTGTCTTTGTAGCCTTCATACCTCTCTAGTGAAGCACCAGATTCATGGGAGCCATTTAATGACTGTTTATTGCATTAAACTGAATTGACCACTCCCTTCTTTGGGACACTTTCACCCCACAGATTTCTATGACACTGCTCTCTCCAGGTTCACCTCCTATTTGTCCAGTCATGAGCTCTTTCACTAATTAAACAACATTCTCCTGCCCTGAGTATAGACATCCTCTGAGGCTCTATCTTAGGACTTATTCCATTTTTATATTTATGTTCTTTCTGTTGGTAATGTCATCTATTCTCATGGCTTCAAATCATTGTCTGTATTTGAATAATTCTCAAGTTTCTGTATAAGAGTCAATCTCTTCTTGACCTCCAAACCTATATTTCCTCCATCCTTCCAGAGCTGGAAAAGACCTTAGAAGTCATCTAACTCCATTTGATATTTTACAAATAAGAGAACTGAGATGAAGAGGGGTAAAATGCATAAGAAAGTCAACCATCTTGTTTAAAAAGGAACTCCCAATTTTGCAATCATTAATCCCCATATTCCTAAATTCAGGGATGAATTTCTTGGTTCTAGGCATCTCCTGAAGATGGCACAGGGTCAAGCTCTTTCCCTGTTCAATAATCATGTATTGAAAAATTTTGCAGCTGCTATGACTTTCTCAAGATGGGCATTTTCATCTTCTTCTTGAGGAAGGGGGACTCCTTTGTAACCAGGTATTCCATGAAAACCCAAATCCAGAAAACATGAGAATATGAAATCATTATCATAAAGCTGGGAGAGATATAGGACCTTAGAAAATTTTCTAACTTAATTTTCTCATTTTGAAGAAGGAAAAGCTGTATTGCATAAAATAGAGAAAGAGAAGATCAATGAATGGACTTACAACTAAAAAGCTAGAAAAAGAACAAATTAAAAATCCCCAATTAAATATCAAATTTGAAATTCTGAAAATAAAAGGGGAAAGTAATAAAACTGAAAATAAGAAAACTATTGAATTAATGAATAAAACTAAGAGTTGGTTTTATGAAAAAAAAAATAGATAAACCTTTAGTTAATTTGATCAGAAAAAGGAAAGAAGAAAATTAAATTGTTAGTCTCAAAAAGGAAAAGAGAGAACTTTCCACCAATGAAGAAGACATTAGAGTAATAATTAGGAGTTATTTTGCCCAACTTTATGTCAATAAATTTGATAATCTAAGTGAAGTGAAGGAATACCTACAAAAATATAGGTTGCCCATATTAAGAGAAGAGGAAAGAAATTACTTAAATAGTCCCATTTTATAAAAGGAAATAGAACATGCTATTAATCAGTTCCCTAAGCAAAAATCTCCAGGGTCAGATGGATTTACATGTGAATTCTACCAAACATTTAAAAAACAATTAATTCTAATACTATGCAAACTATTTGAAAAAATAGGCAAAGGAGTCCTACCAAATTCTTTTTATGACATAGATATGGTGCTGATAACTAAACCAGGTAGGTTGAAAACAGAGAAAGAAAAATTATAGACCAATTTCCCTAATGAATATTGATGCAAAAATCTTAAATAAAATATTAGTAAAAAGGTTATTGAAAGGCATTCCCAGGATAAAGCACCGTGGTCAAGTAGAATTTCTGCCAGGAATGGCTGGCTCAGTATTAGGAAAACTATTAACATGATTGACTATATCATTAACCAAACTAACAAAAATCACATGATTATCTCAAAAGATGCAGAAAAAGCATTTGATAAAATCCAACACCCATTCCTATTAAAAACACTAGAGGGTATAGGAATAAATGGATTTTTCCTTAAAATGATCAGTAGCATCTATTTAAAGCCATCAGCAAGCATCATATGTAATGGGGACAAACTAGAACCATTCCCAATAAGATTGGGGGTGAAACAAGGTTGCTCACTATCACTATTACTATTCAATATTGTATTAGAAATGTTAGCTTTGGCAATAAGAGAAGAAAAAAAAAGATTAAAGCAATTACAGTAGTTAATGAGGATACCAAATTATCACTCTTTGCAGATGATATGATGGTATACTTGGAGAATCCTAGAGAATCAACTAAAAAACTACTAGAAACAATTCACAATACAAACATAGAAACAATACAAAATAAATCCACATAAGTCATCAGCATGTTCATATATTACCATCAAAGTCCAGCAGCAAGAGATACAAAGGGAAATTCCATTTAAAGTAACTGACAGTAATATAAAATATTTGTGACTCTATCTCCCAAAACAAAGTCAGTAACTATATGGAACACAACTACAAAACACTTTCCACACAAATAAAGTCCGACCTAATCAATTGGGAAAATATCAAGTGCTCATGGGTGGGCTGAGATAATATAATAAAAATGACAATACTACCTAAATTAATCTACTTATTTAGTATCATATCAATCAAACTCCCAAGAAATTATTTTACTGATCTAGAAAAAATAACAATAAAGTTCATCTGGAAGAACAAAAGGTCAAGAATTTCAAGGGAATTAATGAAAAAAAAAATGCCAGTGTAGACAGCCTAGCTGTGCCAGAACTAAACCTATATTATAAAGCAGCAGTCATCAAAACTAATTGGTACTGGCTAAGAAATAGAGTAGTAAATCAGTGGAATAGTTAGGTTCACAGGACAAAATAGTCAGTGACTATAGTATTCTAGTGTTTGACAAACTCAAAGAGCCCAGATTTTGGAATAAGAACTCACTATTTGACAAAAACTGCTGGGAAACTAGTATGGCAGAAACTAGACATTGACCCATACCTAATACTGTATACCAAGATAAGGTCCAAAAGGGTTCATGATTTTGACATAAAGAGTGATATTATAAGCAAATTAGAAGAACATAGGATAGTTTACCTCTCAGATCTGTGGAGAGGGAAGGAATTTGTGACCAAAGAACTAAAGTTCATGACTGAACACAAAATAATTTTGATTATATTAAAAAGGTTTTGTACAAACAAAGCTAATGCAGACAAGATTAGAAGGGAAGCAATAAATTGGGAAAACATTTTTGCATTCAAGCGTTCTGATAAAGGCCTCATTTCTAAAATATATAGAGAACTGACTCAAATTTATAAGAATTCAAGCCATTCTCTAACTGATAAATGGTCAAAGGATATGAATAGACAATTTTCAGATGAAGAAACTGAAACCATTTCTGGTTATATGAAAAGGTGTTCATATGCAAATTAAGACAACTTTGAGATATCACTACACACTTCTCAGATTGTCTAATATGACAGGAAAAGATAATCACAAATGTTGGAGGGAATGTGAGAAAACTGGAACTCTAATACATTGTTGGTGGAATTGTGAATAGATCCAACCATTCTTCAGAATTTCAGGCCTGTTCCAATGATCTTGTGATGATGAGAGCCATCTACACCCAAAGAGAGGCCTGTGGGAGCTGAGGATGGATTATAACATAGCATTTCACTCTTTTTGTTGTGGTTCGCTTGAATTTTGTTTTCTTTCTCATTTTTTTAATCTGATTTTTCTGGTACAGCAAGATAATTGTATAAGTATGTATGCCTATTTTGGATTTAACATATATTTTTACCATGTTTGACATATATTGGATTACATGCCATCTAGAGGAGGGAATGAATGTAAGGGGAAGGAGAAATTGGAACATAAGGTTTTTCAAGCGTCAATGTTGAAAAACTTATTTTTGCATATGTGTTTGAAAATAAAAAACTTCAATAAAAAAGAATGTTTAAAAAAATTTTTTTAAGAAAATAAAAAAAGGGAAAGCTGAAACTTAAAAGATTAATTGACCAAGGTCAAACAGGCCACAAGTAGCAAGGCTAGAATTTAAAGACAATTTCAAATAGTTAAACAACTTTAATCATCACTTCATCAAAAACAAAGCAAAACAAAACAAAGAACAACAACATGAACTAATCCACACTTTCCTGCAAGGCTTATTTAAATATCAAGAATCCATGATGAATTTAAGTAGTAATTGCTTCAGTGCATTTAAAATTCAATTTATAAAAATTAGATACACACCCTACACATGTACACACACATATGTTCCTTACGAGCACAAATGTTATATAGTGAGACATATTATGTTATATTATATTATATATTTATACAGATATAATATGTGCATATATCATACATAATATTAAATATGATATATTATATACATAATATATCATGTAGTAAATGAGTACTACATTAGATAAAGGCATGCTTTGGACATATCCCAACTTCAGCTATCTTTTATAGTCTTGTATGACACTATTTCTATAGTAATTTGTAGAGTAAGTGCCTTAGGTTTGTTCAGAAAACCAATAACCAATCTGTTAATCTGTCTTTTTAAAGATTAAGAAAAACAAACCAATACAAGAATATGAAAATTAAGGAAACACTATCCCAAGCTTGGGGATATTTTGCATGTCACTTTCAATTCTATTGACTTTTAAGTAGTCCCTGCATTTTGCCTTTAGGGAGCCTTCAGGGTTTCTTGCATAGACAGCTAAAATACCAAAACAAACTGGTAGAGAGTCTTTATAATTGAATTATAAGTTATTTCCTCTGAGATGATCTTCCATTTATTCTGTATATATCTTGTATGTACCTATCACTTGATCTGAATCTTGAAAGAAGCCAAGCACCCTAAGAATCAGAAATGAGGAAAAAGTACATTCCAGTAATGGATGACAGCCAATGCTGAAATGTGGAGGCAAGTGTTGACATATCTTATTTGAGGAACAGTAAAAGGGCCAGTATACCTGCATCACAGAATGTGGCAGAGGAGAATAAAGAAAGATGGAGAAGGTAGGAAGGGGTCAGGTTATGAAAAGCTAGCTTTAAATATCAAACAGAGAAGTTTATATTTGATCCATATTTGATATGTATTTGATGATTTGATATATAAGGAATCCCTGGAGTTTCTCTGTAGAGAGATGACATGGTCAGACTTGAGCTTTAAGGAAATCATTTTGTCAGTTGTGTGAAGAATTGAATTGGGACAGGGAGATTTTTGAGGAAAAAATATTAATTAGAATGCTATAGTAATAAACCAGGCAAGATGTAATAAATGCCTGAACTAGTTTGGTTGAGATTAAGTCATATGTAAGAGATGGGCTTTTAATTTTTTTAAAATTCAATATTTTATTTTCCCCCAATTACAAATAAAAACAATTTTAACATTCTTTTTTTTCAAACTTTGAGTTCCAAATTCTCTCCCTCACTCCCCCCTCACATTGAGAAAGCAAACAATTTGACCTATGTTTTGCCTGTATAATCATGCAAAATACATTTCCATGTAAGTCCTACTGTGAAACAAACTATAAACCAAAAAAAATAAAGAAAAAAGAAAAAGGATCTTCAATGTGCAGTCAGCCTCCACCAGTTCTTTCTCTGAAGATGGACAGCAACTTTCATCATAAATCTTTTATAACCCGGTAGATGATATTTTGACAGCAGAAATGACAATGTTTGGCAACAGATTGGAGATGAGGAATGAATGCAAAGTGCATCAAGGGAAATTGAGGCTTTGAACCTGGATCATGGTGCACTTAACAGTAATAAGAAAGTTTGGGAAGGGGGAGTGCTTAGAGGGAAAACTAATGAGTTACATTTTGAATTCAAGATGCTTGTGCGACATCCAGTTTGATATGTCTAAAAAAGCAATTGATCAGTACTGTATTCTCCCTGATTCATCACCCTCCTTACCACAGCAGCTATTTTAAACTTTTACTTCTCTATCCCACAATTGGGACCTTCCTTATACTTTATTCAAAAAAAAAAAAAAAAAGATCATTCACTAAAGCTCCCTCTGATTTCCTCATTATCATCTCATATCCCTCTGATATCACCTCTTACTATCTCCCCCTTCATGCTAATCTCTGACCAGAGGTGGCCATTCTGCATCCCAAGGCTAACCTCTTTTCATGTATCCTCAATCCCTTCTTGTCATGTCTTCTTTCTTTCTTTGTTTGTTTTTGCTGAGGCAATTGGGGTTAAGTGACTTGCCCAGGGTCACATAGCTAGGAAGTATTAAGTGTCTGAGATCGGATTTGAATTCAGGTCTTCCTGACTTCAGGGCTGGTGCTCTATCCACTATGCCATCTAGCTACCCCCTTGTCATGTCTTTTTAAAAAAATTACTCCCACAGTCACTGCTACTCTTTCTTTAATCTCCTTGGCTACTTGTTCATTCCTTATAAATATATCTAAGTGTCTTTCAATTAAAAAAAAAGAAAACAATCCTACCATGCCTGCCAGCTTTCATTCTAAAATTCTCTTTTCAGCTAAACTCCTTGAAAAAGTTATAGGTCATATATACACAATGCCTCCATTTCTTCTCCTTTCATTCTTTATTTAAACTTCTGCAACATGACTTCTAATCTCATTATTCAACTAAAGCTGCTCTTTACAAACTAATCAATAGGCTCTTAATTGCCAAATTTAATGCCTTTTTCTCAGTGCACAACTTCTGAATCTCTGCGTTTGATACAACTGATTACCTTCCCATGAATACTATCATCGATACTGCTTCTTCATGGTTCTCTTCCTCCCTGAATGACCACTCTTTCTCATTCTCCTTTACTGGGTTTTAACCTACTAACTGTAGGAATCTCCTAAAGTTCTGCCCTCGGTGTCCTTATATTTTCTCTCCACACTACTTCATTTGATGACTTCATCAGTTCTCATGGCTTCAATTATCATCTCTATTCAGGGCATTCACAAATCTATTACTGTAGGCCTAATGTACCCCCCTGAGCTCCACCCTGGAATTACCAACTGCCTGTTGGACATTATGAAGTGGATATCTCATAAGCATCTCAAAATTAAGATGTCCAAAACAAAAGTCATCATCATTACCTCTCCACCCAAATCTTTTTCTTTTCTGAACCTCAGTGTTACTATTAAGTAACATTCTTTCAGTCATTTAAACTCAAAACCTCAATATTATTCTCAACTCTTCAGTCTTACTGAGACATATGTGCCTAATCTGCTGCAAAATTTTATAATTTCTCTATAGCATATCTCACGTGTCTTCTCACTCCTCTAAAACAGTCACCACCCTAGTTCAAGTTCTCATCCTTTTCACTTAGACAATTGCCCTCTTTTTTTCTGAAGATCTATGAATTCTTTCAATTGGCATTTCATTTTTTGTGTCCAGAAATCCTCTTGTATTGTTTTTTGTATATAGTGTTCAAGTTTTCATTTTGACATGTTCTTCTAGGAGATCTATGATCCTCAGATTGTCTCTACTCAGCCTGTCTTTGAGATCAATATGTTATGCTTAGAGGATGAGTATATATATTTTCTTTTAGTAATAGTTTATGGGTTTGGATTTGTTGTTTTTATTTTTTGCTTTTCTTCTAGATTATCTTTCATATTTGTGTATCTGCATTCCCTTTCTATTTCTCTCTCTCTCTCTCTCTCTCTCTCTCTCTCTCTCTCTCTCTCTCT